>JANHGB010039589.1:0-20178 GCA_026283785.1 Coracopsis vasa
TATGTGAGTCTCTTTATTGTGCTTGTTTAGTATATATATATATATAGACATAGACCTGACTTATGTTAGTGTGCTTGTTTGCTTTAGCGTGTTTGTTTAATAAACTGTGCATGTTATAAGACTAGTGTGTGATCATTTTGTTGAGTACCCTGCCTATTTGCTAAACAAGTTTGGGGTAGTACACAGGATACAAAACAAAATGGCATTTTTTAAGATAAAAGACAAATGTTGCTGAGACAGGTGCAGAGCTGGCTATTCCTGCCTGGGAACAATTACCTGATGGCATTTTGGCTGCTGAGTGGTCGTGTCATGATTTATGTGAGAACTGGGACCCCTGTTTGAAGGAGGCAGAACCCGTTGATGTAGTAATGTTTACAAAAGGTTTCAGTAGAGAAAGGAAAGGAAGTGAATGCTCTAGGGAGACGGGAGTGGATTCTGCTGGCTGCATATCGAAAGCAGCATCAGCAGAGGGCGCAAGTGTGTAAGGAAAAGATTTGGAGAAGCAAGTATGCGAATTGCAGGGAGAAATAGTTAACGTTGCAGTGCCAGAATCGACTATTAATGGATAAATTGGACACTTATCAAACAGTAGGAGAAAAAGCAGTTGTTTGGGTAGGCCAAAATAAATATCGAAAGCAAAGGGGTCGAGTAAACAAGAAAAAAGTGCATGCAGTCATCGCAGAGGCAAGAATAAATTGGGACCCTGAGAAATGGGATGGGGATGTGTGGGATTCAGCCGATTTAGATAGTAGTTCAGAGGGTGCAGTGGTTGCTGAAGCAAAGCCGACAATGCGAAGGAAACTCGGATGTGACCCTAATGGTCATCCAGATAGGCGGGACATGATAAATTTCACTCAGCACAAAATTAATGACATTATGGATACATTCAAACAAAAGCCTGGAGAACCTCTACTCTCTTGGGCTGTTAGGCTGCACGATTAGGGGCTTCGGGAATTAGATTGGATTCAGCAGATGGTAAAAAATTTGCAATGTTAAGCTCTGACTCATTTGTTCAGGATGCCTTCCGAGGCACCAAGGGGGAAATTAATTTATTAGCAGTAGTAGTAGAAGGCTGTAACAAAAAATACCCCATGGAAGGGGAATGGCCCGGTGCAGATAAACCCTGGTATACTTTACAGGATTGTATTGAGTGTATTAAGGAGGAAGGAATGAAGACTGCTGTTTTTACTGGAGATGCAAACACCATGCTGCAAGGTGCATTATCAGCTCCAATTCGGAATAGGATCACTAAGACTGCACCACATGCGTATAAAAGTATTATTATGATTTTATTGATAAATGAAACAGGAAACCCCATAGGAGAAGTCATAAAAAAGATCCAGCCATTAGAAGATCTGGGGGAATGGGGACCCAAACAAAACGCAAGAGGCAAGAACAGGAGTGGCAAAGTGAAGGAGAATCGAATCTCTCGAAAACAAATGTTTGTTGCCTTGTTGAAAGATGGGATGGACTGAGATAAAATTAATGGGATCCCTACTAATGAAGTGTGGAGTTTATACAAGCAATGGGTTGAACAGACCTGTAAAAAGTATAAAAAATTCAAGTTCAAACAAAAGTGATGACATGACGGATGAGGCAATTCGACCTTCTGCTCCTGCCTTTGAACCTCAATGGGACAGTACACTTACCAATGGAGGGCCCTCCATTGGCGAGTTGACGGTTCCAGGGTACAAAAAGGGATGGGATCAGCACGACGATCTCTACCTGCGGCCAGATGTTAAAATGTTAAAACAATTGAAAGAATTAAAACCAGAATGAAATAAAGGCCAAGCTCCAGCAGAAGGATGGGTGAGGACAGACCATCATCCTCACATGGTGCTCCAAATTCATTGGAAAAATAGGTCTTGTCAAACGGTTAAGACCCTTGTTGATACTGGAGCGGAGGCCTCTTTAATTTATGGTAACCGTAAAAAACTTAAAGAGCAAAAGGTTTTGATTACAGGATGAGGTGGCAAATAAATTGAAGCAGGACAGAAAAAACTGAGATGGAATTTTGCAATCTGCCAAAACGAACTTACTCAGTGATGACTGTCCCTATCCCTGAATATATAATTGGAATTGACATTTTAAAAGGGTTGACATTATACTTACCTGATGGTAAGTATCAAATTGGAACCAGGACACATATATTGGCTTGGCCATTTTTAGTTGGGAAAGTTATATTATCTGGATTAATTGAACGGATGAATGACTTGCTTAAGGAACAGTTAAAGAACTTGGGGGAGGCAAATGGAACATGTGGAGAGTCCATTTATCCGAAGTGCTACAGCTATTGAACAATAGACCCATTGGAGAAATGGAAACCCATTCAATGAGGATGACTACTCCTAATTTGCAAATAAAACCATTAACAGCACCAGAGATGCTCACCTGGGAAATAAAAAGGAGAGCTTTAGCACCTTACCAAGCAACTCCGGATGCTGGAGGATTAGATTTGTATGCTTTACAAATGCATACACTGAATACCCAAGGCATCTGTGTCATTGATATGTATTGGAATATATATTCTGTCAGGTTACTTTGGTTTAATAGCCCCAAGGGCCAGCTTAGCAATCAAAGGTATTTAAATACTTGGGGGCATCACTGGTTCAGATTATCAAGGGGAGATTAAGGTGATTTTGTTGAATAGTGGAGGTCAAGATACCTTAATTCAGCCATGAGACTGTATTGCCCAAATGTTGATTTTGTCTGTGTTGAAAAAGAAAGTAAATAAGGGGGAAACCCCACAAATAACCACAGCTCAAGGGAACCATGGATTTGAATCCACTAACCAATGGAAGAGTGGAGCTAAAGTTTGGGTTCAAACACCCAATGGCCCAACTGAGCCAGTTGAAATTCTTGCCACTGGAAAAAGACCAAACAGTATTAGTGATTAAATCCAAATGAGAAAAATGGGAATATGTCCCTGCGTATAAATGCTATTTGAGAGAATGACATTATTATGTTTTAGTTTTGTGTTTTACAGAAACTACAGATCGTAGCCGTCCTCATATGCCTTATGGTCCCCAGGAAGCTATTTGAATGGGACTGATAACTCGCTTGTGTGTTGGAGATGGAAAAACAGCACCAGACCTCGCAGACAAGATAATTACACCTGTATGTGAATGAACCTTGCGTTGTAGCTAATTAACATTTTTCCCAGGAGTAAATCTATGGACAACCAGTTTGTCAGGACAATGCTACAGACAATTGTTTGTATAACATCAAACAGATCAAGATGTAGTAACTATATCTAATGCTAGCACTGTCACTGTCAAATGTAACCTTTCTAGTGCTTATATGCTGACACTAAAAGACACTTATAATTATTGCGCTGATAATATTGAAAATGTATACAACTTCAGTAGTAGTGGGAATATAACTCTGGCAACCCTCAGTGTGCTGTGTTGTATAAATGCTACCGAAATAATAAATGGATCCGTTTGGGCAGATTATACTACAGTTTTGCATAATCATCCTGTTGTAAACACTGATCAAATTGTCAGGGTCCCTGCTACCTGCACCCCTGTGGCCCAACAATACCAGAAGAATAGAATGCATTTTAACATTAGTTTTCCAGCCCAACCATCTTGGCAAAGGGGGCGACCCTGATGGGACACGGTACTGGGGGGAGTGGGAGATGGTACTTAATTTCTGAATAGTGTAAACGTAGAATTGCTTAGTGACAAACCAAAAATGACTGGGCAAGATGTATCACAAATGCTTAGTTTACACACACAATGGATGCCCACTGTATTTACCTCACAGCACCTTACTTTACAGTATGATTGTGAGTTCCTGGAACTTTGTAATAGTTCACAAAATCGTAATCATCATGCCCAGAAAAACGTTAGTTCATTTATGAATTGGACCAAGTGCACATTACACACTCTGTATATAATGCAAAGGAATAAGGCACAGGATGGCTTAATGAGTAATAATGAATTAACATGGAGATCATATTCACATCCTGGATTCCAGAAACTAATTGGATCTTACTGAAATCAATTGGTGAACTTTGGGCATCAGATTGAGCAACTCACCACTCACCACTGGTGGGACAGATTTACAGGATTCTCACCATCTACTATGAAAATTCTGAGTATTTTAATTCACCCACTAATCATAGTAATTGTTCTACTTATTTTACTAACATTATAGAATGGTTGTCTATGGTACAAATTATGAGAAATTGTGTCTCACGTGTCTCTGTCATGATCAGGGACCAAAGGACCAAATGTAATGGACAAGACCTGAGAGTTGATCCCTGCTCATGACTGAGAGACATAACAAAGTATGTTTTTGACAGAATGTATTTGATAAACTATATACGATTATGTTCATTGTCACTATTTGTTGGAAAGAGGCAGGAAAATGTAAGTGTGCAGCTGTTCCATGACCTTCGTATTTGGCTATGCTGTGGTGCCTGGCCAATGCTCTCAGTGCGGACAACAGTGAGATCATGAGAACCTGCACGACCCCAAAAGTGAACAATTAGAGATCTGGCATAAAGCCGGCTGTGTTTCTAAGAATATAAAAGCAGGAGCCTCTTGTAGCCGAATCTGAAGCCTCACCTCTGGGTGGATGCACCACTTAGGAATTTTCACACTTACCTGAGACTCCAGCATCAGCTGTAACAGGGCTTCCCATCTTGAAGTGTGGGCCTGGATGATGCAGATTGAGTAGTATTTGGTGATGTATTTCTTCTTAATCACTGTTCTCTCTATGCTTTAATGATTTGATGCATTGCTAATTTTCCTCTGTGCTATACATATATATCTGATTCGCTTTATTGTGCTTGTTTACTATATACATATAGACATGGACCTGATTCGTGTTAAGTGTGCATATTTGCTTCAGTGTGCTTGCTTAATAAACTGTGCATGTTATACACCTACTGTGTGATGGTTGAGTACCCTGCCTCTTTGCAAAATAGCATCCTGAAATCTGCACTGGTGGAGCAGTATGAAACACACTCAACTGTTACAAGGTGCAGAGCAAAGTTGAAGTGCTGCTAATCACACTTTTATCAAAATACATTTTTTTACCCATTTTTCCAAGGATGCTGTAGCTTTTCCAGAGTGCTCGGATGCAGCAGAATCCAGCCAGTGTGTTGCAGATAAAAGCCCACTGGCTGTGACATACAGCTGTATTTACCAAGTATCTAGGAATGTCAGTTCTGGATAAGGTCACGCTCTGGTTAGATGAATAGCCTATTGGTGGTATTAACTAAAGCTTTCCCAGGGGAAGATCAAGAGCAGGACAAGCACATATGATGCTTCCCCTAATACTCTTCCAGTTTCCAACTACTTTCAGCTTTCCTGACTTCCTTCAGTCCTTACTGCTGTTCTGCCTGAGAGGGCACCAGGGCCAGCTTCAGGTTGACTACCTAGGGCCAGTTATTGAAGGAATCCATATTCTGTATGCACTTATGTTTGTGGGCGCAAGGGGGTCTGAGTGTCAGCAAACTGAGTGAGGCAGCAGGCGTTGAAGGTTTGTATCACCAGGTGTCTGCAGCTGGAGAGTATGTCATCATATTCAACAGAAATACATGCTTATTTTATTTTCTAGAGTAGCTGAATCTTTGCTGCTCTGCTGCTTTGGGATGAAAGTACAGGCAGTCTCCTCTAGACAGCGTGTGCAAATCCATCTCTGGATTCCACCTCTATTAACCAAAGGATGTCAGTGCTTTGGTAATTTAACAATCAGTCTCTGCAGTAGTAAATCAGGAAGGAGAAAGGGAAGTTGATTTATAACACGACAGCAAGCTAAGACCTGACAATTCAGTACTTAATATTATACACATGGGTAAGACTTTCCAGGTACTGCTGCTAGGAAATGTGTTAGCATTTGCATGGAGACTGTGTATGGAAAAGAAATATTTCTAATGTGCTCTCTTTCCCTGAGCAGCAGCAACAAACTAGTCCCATCACTTACAAAGCAGGATGAGCCTATCTATATATTGTAAAGCAAACTCTTACACATTATTTCCTAGAATAATCAACAGCTTTGATAAATATATGCAGAAAAGCAGCCTGTCTGTTGTTAGTCTTTATTCTTTTACATGCTTGGTAGCTGATGTCAGGACATTTTTTATGCTGAAACACAGCATCAACTCCCTCAGGTGAAGTAATTGCAAAGAGTTAACAAGGGACTTCTGTGAACATATGACAAAAAAGTTTCATTAATAATTTAACATGGCAGCTGAGTTTAAAATAGCTGGAAGATTCCAGAATAAGTGTAGAGAGAAGAGGTTTAAAAACCATTTTCCCCTACTTTAAGCAGCTCTTCCAAGAGATACAGAAAACAAGCTACTATAGAACCATGAAGGTCCTATGAATCAAGAAGCTTCAGAATCTAGCACTCTCTTGCCACTATTAATACCCTGAAGGAGCCTGCACTTTTTTAATCCTCTTTAGAGAATAATTTTTAAACAAACAGCACTCAGGATCCAATATTATTTAATAAAAGTTTAATGCTTGTTTTTAAAACTGTTTCATCAAGAGAAAGGAAGCATCCACACATACATAGTCACCTCGGATGCTGGCAAAAGAACTTAAATTGCAGACATACCCATGAACAGGATGTTTTAGTATTATGAACATAGAAAAGGCCTCATTGATTAATCACATTAATAATAATGAAAGAATGTTCCCTCATACGAAAGAGAAGAGAAAGAGGTACCAATCATGCAAATCTGTACCCACCTTCTCAGAACAGGATTCCAGGAGTCCAGCAGTTCCAGGTAACATTTTCTTAGCTCCTGTGGAAATTAACCAAAAGCCAGCAAAGAGAATGGGCTTGTTATGCAAACTTCATGCTCATCCTAAAATCCTGATTGCTAAGCATCTGGTGTATTTCACTGCTACATTCCCAAATCTGAAGCCTTTTTAACTGTTTTCCCCTCTGCATTAAAAACTTACAATACCAAAAGCTTTTGATGTACTCTGGAAGAAATATGGCAAGCCTAATACAGAATGAAAACAGCTGCAGGAGAACATGCTGGCAATGTAGGTAGTGCACTAGGAGAAGAAACCTGTAAGAACTAGGACAACTAAAAGGTATGTATTTAATGCTTTGGTCTAGGATGCTAACCTTACAAAGCAGAGGGTTTCATTTTACAAACCTGAAATAAATTTTCAACCTCTAAACCCTTCTTGTGTTCTGAAACACAAATTCAACTCTCAGAGGAATAATTACAGGTCATTTAGTGTCTTGGATGTTTCTGCAGACATTGTAGCCTGCTTGAAGTAGGCTGTGCATACCTGTATCTTATTTCAAATGCTAAGTAGAAAGTGAATCACAAAGTACTGTAGCAAAGGCAGATATGGCTTTTTTTTTTTCCCACCCTGGCCAAAATGAATCCATTGCATGAATTCATTGCCCTGAATACATGAAATACAAGTGTGAATTATTTCTGTAATCCTATCTTGGATGGTATGGCTAAAGACACAAGCAACATACACTAGTTTTAAATCTCATACACTCGGTAAAGCAATATAATCTGTGAAACTAGGTGGCAGAGGACGTGAAGTTTGAACAGTACTTGAAAAGCACCATATTAAATTTTAAATGCAGTTTTCAGTTCTTAGGAGAAAAAGCCGTGTCTGATACTCCTTTGCTAAAGGACTTTGTTATTTTTTCCCCTGCTAATCAAGCATTTCTAAATACCCATCTTCAAGGTGCATAGTTACATGAGTCTCTCATCTAATTATTTGGCTTTTATCTTTAACTTACGCGTTTTTTTGTAACTGACAAAGAGATGAACACAGCCTAATGTAAACACTGATGTGAGGATCATCCCTACCATTTCTTTACCAGGTAGCTGTTACAGGGCTCTTCACGTTTTTTTGCAGCTAACACTGCCCCTGAAGTGTTATTTTGTTTCTGCATTCATCTCAAGTTTGTAAGAAAATTAAACAGAGTGGTATCCCAATTATTATTTTCTATCCACAAAAGCAGTTTCTTGAAGAAAGGTTCTGTTTTGTTATGAATGGAAAACATTACCTTGTGTATATGCGCTCTCTTGTCTGTAAACTGAAGATTCTTCAGCCAGCCTACTGGAAAAGAGAACACTATTTCCCTTGAAGGAGCTCTGATACAGGTTTTATTTCCTGCAGGCATTCAACTGTTCTCCATCACCAGCCTGAGCAATTCTAATGGTTCTGCCCTCTGCACCTCCAGTTGCTGTACAGCTTCATGGGAATCATTACAGCAGCTTGCCTCCTTTTACCGGAGACTAGAACTGCTAACATGTGGTAATTAGCCTTCTCATTGCAAGCAACAAGACAGCCCAAGAAGAGGTGGAAGTGGGATTGCAAAACCAACCCCAGAAACTAATACTAAATATGGAGCATCAGGTTTCTGCTATAAGGCAGTATACAGCAATCTGCAGCTGCATTATTTTGCTCAAGTTGGTTACAACCAGGAATACATCCATACTGGCTGAAAATGGCTCAAGGAAGGATGGTCTAGCAGCCACAACCTGCATCTCTAGCTCCTTCCTCATGCTAGATGGAGGCAGAGGAGTCAAGAAAAATCTATTTCATGTCTGCTTCATACTCCCACATTGGTGGCATGTAGGCTGCTTGCACTTAACTCTGCAGCAGGCAATAAAGGACTGAACGATTTTGCTCCCTTTACCTTTCTGTAATATGCTGAGAGAGTAATAAACCAATACAGTATTACATTAAGTGCCACATAAAAACCTTTCTCGGAATTTCTCTTGCCCTTTGCACTAAAATATAGTTTTATAATGCTTTGGGATGCACTAGTTTGGTGGATGGTTGTGGGTTTGCTTTTTTAGAGTCTTCTATCATTGCTTACTTTCACTTGCTATTTCTGAAAGCTGTTTGAGATTCACCAGGCTAAAAAAATACTCACTCTTTGCCCACTTTTCCTACTCTCTGTTTCCACAGGGAAAATTTAAGGTATTTGTGTGGCTTCCCTTCGCTAAGAATTAGGCATTTATTTGCACCGTTGGCAAGAATTAAGAGCAAGCAGAGACCTTGTATCTCAATCTGCTCTTTGTACTTTTTACCACTAAGACATAAATGCATCTGGAAAAAAATTAGTTAACAGGATACTGGTTGATAATTTCTTCCCTGCTCACATGCCATTTAAAAGTCTAAATCAAGCAAGCAAACAACTCCCCAAAAGCCTATCTGCTGCTTAGTTAAAACACAGTCAAAAGAAGATTCCAGCAAGCCAGAAGCAGGATTTACCTGCCCAAGAGACTACCCCAGGGAAAAAAATGTACTGCATTTTGTCTAAAACATTACTTTTGCTTTTAAAGTTTTCTGCAAATTGTAAACCTTTGAAAGCTGCTTCTCCTTTCCAGATGTAGCCACAGATGTTAAAAAACCCTGGAAGTATTAAAAAAACCACCTGGACATACAATAGACTGACAGAATGGCAGCAGCTTATCCATGTCTCTTCTTCCACTGCCTCTTTCAAGATTGATTTTGCAACAAACTTCGTCCAAGAGAAAGGCCTTTGTGCCAGCCTCCATCACAGCAAACTAAAGTTGCGGCATCAAATGAAGGCTTAAGAGTTAATCCACCGTCCTTTGAATGTACAGGTATTTACGCCTGATTTGAGGTAGTGTCAAGAAAGATTCAAACTGGGCTTATTTCCTATCAGCAGCTTTCTAAAAACCAGAAGAAAGAAAACTTCGTATGCATTATGCAGCTTTTAGAGAACTAGGTTAGGAAGGAGAGGTTATGCTGTATTGCACCATTCAAACACACAAGTAAATCCCCTCCCATTAACTCACCCCTCCTCCTGAGGATCTGAAGTCAAGAGTCCAAGGCCAGCCTAGAACTTAAGGCTTCCCAGTCAGTGCACTATGCTACAGCTCTGCCAGCACAGGGGACCAGTACAGTGGATAAATCATTTACTGCGTGCCTCTGGAAACCACAGTGAAGAAAAAAAAAAGAAAAAAAAAAAAGAATACATAAATAAAAATACATGCCATTTCATGAAACTGCAAGACAAGTGTTACAGCCTGCCTCTGCCATCTACACCACCTGCTTTGTTCTCATCTCTTCTAGCAGTTCAAGGAGCACCTTTCACTCCTATCTCATAAAAAGGCCAAATTTATCTTTCTTCCGGTGTGGAACAGAGCACCCTACTCCACTCAGAGATAGAAGAACAATTATTGGGATAAAGGGCATGAAGAGAAGTACTATTTAATTTGTACCATAGGAAGATCCAGCTTCTGGAAAGCTCAAGACAAGAATCAGGTAACAATTCTCAGTTTCTCATTTGCAAAGCTCTTGCTTTCTCTTCACGCTAGCGGCTCTCTCTTTATGGCCAACCAGGTTCAGCAGTGACCACCACTTCTGCTACTTGCAGAAGCAACAGTAGCAGAGCAGATAACAAGGATACTGGATTTATACCAATGTCCTTTCCTCCAAAATAAAGTTAATCAAGAGTATGTCTCACACAGGTAGCACAGCATTGAATAAGGTTGACCGAAGAAGACGACTGTTCAAATTATTCCATTTGCTGTTGCATGCACCTTCATGAAAACCAGTCTGCAAAAGGAAACTAAACAAAAAGCACATCTATATTCCAAAACAGTACCATCTAAAATGCAGAACTGTGGAAAAATTCAGCGTTCCCTTTAATAACTCCCTTCCCTGCACTGATATCCCTATATACAAGGCAGGCAAGAAAATCAGTTCCCCTTTTCCTCTGTGGATTTACAAGGGACCAGGCACTTATCTGAAGAAATTAGAGAGAAAATGGGGGAGGGAAATTAGGCTGCCAAATATAAACAAATAAACTCAGATATCTAATTTAAAAAAAAAACCCAAAAACAAAAAAAACAAACCAAAACAGAAAACTGAGATCCACTACAAAGGACTTTTTTATAAACCAGGATTTAAGCAATCTCTACTCTTTACCTGACTCCATTTTGAAAGTATCAAAGCATGTCAAACCATGCTTTCTTTAGTTTTGAAAATCAAATGGTTCTTTGAAGAATGTAGGGCAATGATATCAACAAAGACATCTTATCTTCAATGCAGTAACTGCTTAACATCACAAAACCAGCTCAAAGAGCCTTTCTCAAAACCTTCTTCCCTTCTTAATTACCTTTTTTTGGTGACTTGACCATTTATACTAGATTTCCAAATTCAGCTTAAACAGTTCTTACATTTCCAATATGAAAACCACCATGATGACTCTGAAAAGATGTTTCATGTGAACCTTCTTCACGCACAGTCACAGAATAGGAAGAAAAACTGGTGATTTTTGCCCCTCTGGAGGTCCATGTGCTGGTAAGTAATTACAGAAGTATGAACTCTTTTTGGGTTCCCCCCCTAGAGCCCTGCCTCGAGCTTTACACAGGGCTCAGGACTTCAAACAAATTTCCACTGATGATGTTGACAGTAGTTCTTCCATTGACTTCAGCTGGGAATAGATCAGTTTTTTTACTGAGCAGGCTAACTGTTGAATATCTTCATCGTCTACCATTTCTCAATTTTATCAGCTACTACAGGAGTTAGAAATTAATTGAAATAAAACACTTTCCTTAAGAAAAGAAAGAAGAAAATCAGGAAGAAAGTCTTGTTGACCACCGTATGTTTATTTTTTAAACAATTTACAAATGTCATATTTATCCAAGCAAACACATTTAATACTTTAGTCTTTAACAAGCTATACAAATGAGAACCATCACACTAGAACTTTTGAAAGCTCAAGGACCATTCAGGGTAGGCATGCATGTGTCTCTATCACATGAAGCGAGTCCAATTCCTGACACCAGGGTTCTGGTCTTCTGCTTCTTCAGAGCTGGTCAGCTGCTAAATGATTTAACACAAATAGTTACTGGATCACAGTACAATGAAAGAAAGCCCATTTCAAATCATGTAAGTGACCTCAATATGTCTGGTCCAGGTGTCAGGCCACAGAGCCTTACCGATTAGTCTTCTTCTCCAAAAGCCAGTCGAACAGATTTTCTCCCCTTGCTTTAGTGCTGTGGCATCCATACTTATACAATACAATGAAGCAGCTTAAGTACAGATGTGATACAACAGTAATTACAAATCACAGAGACAGATAAACAAACAAACAAAACCAACTCTAATCACATTCTTGCATTTCAAACAATGGAAGTAAACAAAATCATGCATTACAGCTTAAAGAAATTTTCAGTTTTAGCTCTTCTGCAAGTCTCCATTTCCTCAAGTTCTAAATTGCTGTTCTTGAGCTTGTCCCAGCGGCTGGGCTACTCAGTGCTATTGACACAAACAGGGTGAGCTGGAAATCATCCAAAAACGGTCAAAGAATAAAAGCCCCCAAAATAAACAACAAAGACGCACGCATTATAAACGACAGATTCCATTTTAATAGCAGAGTGTAGAAAAGAAATTGGCAAAAAAATTCACATGAAAAAACACTTTACACAATTAATTATGTACAGAATAAAGTATGTGTCTGGTTTCCAATGATGTAAGTTCCCCTTTAGTCAAGTCCTACCACAGGATGCAAAATACACCCAAACCCCTCAATTGGAACAACAAAAAAAAAAAAAAACACAAACAAAAAACATATACATAATCCCAGCTCTGGCTCCTCAAATATTGGGACTGGCTGGGTTCACTTCAACCCACTGGGCTTTCTGCTAAGCTTTCAGCTAAGCTTTCAGAGACTCCTGACTTTGTTGTAGCTTCCAAACTACTGTCAGCAGTTTCTGTTTGCTCAGTCTTCTTGCTCAGGATGGTGCATGCTCCCCTGCCTCCTGAGCCACTCTCCTTCCCATGTGTTTCTTTGAGCCCAGGAAGGAAAGTTTCCGTGCAGCCAGAAGCCTGACTTTCTGCGCTGCCCCCGTCACAACTCAGTGACGGCATTTCGACAGCACCACCTCTGCTCTCCTCCACATGCAGAAGGATCTCTGATGTGGGAGAAATGCCCTGCATTTCTAGAACTGGCATGACCACTTCTGTAGTGTCACTATTTGAGGACTGCAGTCCAAGCTGCGCCGTAACCGTTTGAGAAATCCGTGTGCAAAATTTATCTTCCCGACTAGCAGAACTCTGGGTAGCAAAATCAGTAATCTCTGTTTCATCCACTGTTTTCTCATTGCCTAGCTTCTTAAGTTCACTGGACTCCAGCCTAATAGATGCAATAGTTTCTAGTTTTGAGACTTCTTCGATATTCTCATTTAAAAGTCCTGTTGTAAGGATGCTGAAACATTCATGTTTTACCTTAGTATCTCCCAAACTGTAATCAGCACTTTTGAGCTTGAGCTCTGCCTTCTGGGAGGGAGACTCATTGTTTTTCACATCTGATGTCAAAGAAACTTTCTTGCTATCCACATGAACATTTGCAGAGAGACTTCCAGATTGCTCAGTGTTCAATCCTGAGTAAGTGGAATTTGGATGAAAGTCATTGGCTGCTGAGGTTCTTAAAACCTCATGCTTTGTTTCTGGGGCACAGACAGCTTCTTCTGAAAGATGCTCCCGATGGAAATCCGCTGATAAAGCAACTACTGAGTCTTGGACAAGATCAGAGTGAACCCTAGAAAAGCCTCCAGTCCCTACTTCTTTTGCACCTCTTTTGATAAAAACATTATCTGACGTTGCATCAGATCCAGTGTGTCCTAACGATCTTTTTTCAACTACTAATTCTACACTGGATCTGAGTTCAATAATATTTGCAGAGCTGGTGTTCACTAACCAGGTAACTTCCTGCCTTTGGGTTTTGTTATCTAGCACTGCATGGCCTGAAGGTTCAGGTTGAACTTTTTCTTGAGCTTCTGATATGCTACTTCTAGGTTCTGTGTTGGTGAGACATGTGTCTGGCTGTGCCTCTGTCAATTCTGAAGCACTAATTTCATTAGAATTAGATTTTACTTCTACATTTGGAGTATCTGATAGACCCCAACTACTTTCAGAAGAAGAACAGGTTGTGATGACCTGTTCTACTCCATTACTGGTTCTGGAAGTGTCCCATTCACCAGGACTTCTTGTCAATTCTGAAATTTTACTTTGGGTTTCTGAAAATCGGGGAGCTTTGCCAAGGGCTCCTGGATGAGATACTTCCAAAGCTGTACTTTTCAGTTTTACATCTTTTAAGGAGGCATCAACAGAATTCTGCCCTATTGTTACTGCTACTAAAGCTTTCTCTTTTGAAGTGTTTTGAGAATTACAGAGCGAGTCTGGACTATCAGTTTCTGAGTGAGTTCTATAGCTATCACTTAATTTTTCCTCTACTAAGTGGGAGTTTCCCAAATTTTGAAATTTATTCTGTGTTTCAGGTAACAAAGTCTTTGAGTGCGAGCTAAGCTCAGGCTTTGCCTCTTTTACTTCCCAGTCTTTCATCTCTGTATCCTTCTCCAAGGTACCAGGAACATTTGTGTTAGTAACTGCAGTTTTAACTGCAGTTTTATTTGCATCTTCCTGTTCAACTTTCTCTTGAATCTCTGTTTTCTGCAGATCACAGAATTCCTGACTACCTACCTGCTCTCTACCTCTAATATCCACAAGTCCAATTTCTGCAGGTATCTGGAAACCAGAAGCAGTTTTTGTTTCTGGCCGTTCTGTGACTGACATTTCTGAGAGCTGAGGCTGAAGTGTTTTCTTGTTCATTTCAGCCTGATTCTCACTGAGAACCCAGTGCCCTGTCACTTGATTATTACAATGTGAGGAATCTTCTTTCATTTTGTTCCGAACATCTGTTGAAAGAAGAGTCTGAGATTTTTGGCCTACATCTTTCAGAATACCATTTTCAATGTCAGGGCTCATCTCATTATGAAGTATTAAGGTCTCCTGAGTATCAGTTTTCCCAAGTTCTGAGCTTGTCTCAGCTGAGTGGACTTGGCTAACTTCAGTAGCCACATTCTGAGAATCCTCTTTCAAGGAGGATGAGCTATTATTTGTTTTAGGGTTTGCAGATAAATCTGCAGGTTTTGTTAGGCTACAGTTTTCTCCATTTGGAAGTGCAGAACTGGCAAGCTTGCTATCAGCTGAACCCTTTCCACCACTACTGTAAAAAATATCATAGAGATCTTTAGCATTGGCTGTGGCCAAGCAAGAGTTCCGTTTCTCTACCTTTTTTGCCTGTTCACTGAAAGCAGTTGAAGGTGGTGGTGGAGGGGGTCTCACAGGCATTGCCAGCATTGTCTGTTCACTTTCAGACACACCTGGAGCTACTTCATCTGCAGGGATGACAGCTGTCTGCTGGACTGCTATTGGAGGAGGGGGTGGAGGTGGTATATCAGAAGTCTGAGAAGATTCACTTTTCTCTGCTGCTTTCAAATCCTCCTCTGCCCCTTTTAAAATTACTTCTTCTCCTCCAAAAGCTTTTGAGATGATATCTGGGGGAAGCAGAAGGTCTGCATTAGTTTCTTTTACCACAGGCAATGGTTTGGTGGTAGCTCCAGAGGATTTTATGGATAAAAAGGTGTTCAAAGGTGCTGGTTTGCTAACTGTTGCAGTAGTAGACTTCCTGAAAATCATGGTGGGGACTGGCAGATTGGGTAGAATTTTTGCTGGTGTTGATGTGACAACAACTGGTGTCCATGGGCTAGTGTGTGGAATAACAGTTTTACCAGACAGCTTGATTTCAATGGGCTTGACATGAGGTTTCCCAGACTGGCACTTGCTCTCCTCTTTGTTTCCTTCTGTACTCTCCTCCTTTGGAATAGTGCCTGCTGGGGTTTTATCGTCTCTCTCAGTCTTTTTCCAGCTGAATTTCCCAAAGGAAGTCTGGCTTGGTGATTCCTTTTTAGATTCCTCTTTCTTTTCTTCTTTTTTCTCCTCCTTCTTCTCTTCCTTCTTCAGCTTAAGCTTGATACCCATTTTTCGCCCAGAAGAATCTATTTTGCCTTGAGTCTCACTAGTCCCTTCTCCAAGCTCCGGGATACTCTTTGTTTCCTCTTTCTTTATTATTTTTGGTTTCTTCTCATCCTTCTCTTCTTTCTGTTTCTCAACTAGCTTCCGTTTCAGCTCGTTCTGCCGCCTGCGCTCTGTTTCCAGAACTACAGCCAATCCAGCCTGACGATCTAAATTTCTCCTCTCTTCATAGAGTGGGTTTTCATCTATGTATTTCTGTAGAAATAAATGGCACAATTTTAGCCACTGTTTTAATGAAAAATAAATAAATAAATTCAGCTCTGTAACAGTTTTGACTTGTTCATTAAGTGCTACTAAGACAGTAGAGAACTTCTTCCTACCAGCAAACTCAGATGCTACAAACTCCCCATTCTGTAATTTACTGTCAATTGAGTGGAAGCAGTGCTGTCACTTTACAGAAGAATTTGAAAATCAGCACTGGGACTTAAACACCATTTCAACCTCATGCAGATGAAAGATTATCCTCTATGTAGTGGGAAGTTCTACTTATTTAGTTCAGTAGAATGTAGTGAAGATAATCAAATACATATACTCCAAGGAATCAAGTGCCATTCTTCAGTAAAAGAAGACAGAACAACTAGAAGCTAACATGAGAAGCTACACTCCTGGTACACCAGCTACCAACCTTGTATTTCTCATTGTGGGGATGACTTTTCACATGCTGCTCTGCTGAGATCTGATCTCCAAAAAATTCATGACAGAGCTGGCAATAATATCCAGTGATAGGAATCAGAAACTCAGAGCCTGAAAGGCCAAAGAAAATGATCAGAGAAACAAAACTTAACAAATGCCAAGCTCTTTACAAAGCCAGATAAATGTATCAAAGAACAAGGGCAAAACCTCCAGCAATGTTCCTTTTGGAAAAATTAATGCTGCTTTTCTTATGCTTACAGTATGGGAAACACCACTGCCAGGAGCAAACCCATAAAGTGAAGAATTACTATCGTTTACTATGATTCAAAAAATTATTTCAGAGCTATCCAACCTATTAAGGCTATCCCCAATTCAAGTATATTAACATTTCCTACAGTCTTCATCTATTTTCCACCTTTGTGGTGTAGTCTGTTCAAATACTAAACACCTGTTTAAACCTAGTTTATAAAAAGAACACAAGTGTTTTCACTGAAGTTCAGCAAGGCTACATCTCTACACCTACCCAAGCAGCTGCAGTCATCTAACACACTGCAGATTCTTCTTCACCAGGCACTACTAGAAGTATGTAAGAGATTAATAAACCATGATTGATCACTGGCAGGCCGATCTAATCATTCAGATGTTATATAAGTTTTCAAATCACTTACAGCCCCTTCCATATGGCTTTCTCAGATTCTCTGTATACACATTCTACCAAGTACTCATCAATGATTTTTCAGGGAGAACTGTACTAAAAATGTATTGAATGGAAGTCTGTTGCAAGACTGTGGACTACTCCACAAGATGTGCCTAAATACAGCAAGCTCCTGTGGTCCTATTCTGAATTCTAGCATGTTGGCAAAAATCACTTCAGAACTACACTGGAGAAAGAAAAAGTCACCTGACTTTCGAAATAAAAACCTAAACTCTAAAAAGAAGAGAGGGAAATATGCTATATTTTCCTATGCTTTTGCTTCATGACCTTTTGCACAAGAACAACCAGGAAATTAAATAATTTACCTTTTACCTAATAATACAGTATTTATATGAGCTCCTATAACAAGTAAAGTTTTGAAATTCCTTTCTCTGAGCAACTGGAACCTGCTGGACAGTAAAGGGAGATGATGCCCAAGTTAAAAGAAATTAACATACCTTTGGCAGGAACAGTTATCTTATCGATGCGTTTTATGGAGTCTTGTTTGGTCTCACTCTGTGTCTTCGAAGCCCAAGGTCTGTTGTAAGGATCCAGGGTCTATTTGCACAGTGATAGAGGTATACAGGCTCATGTATTACACTAGTAAGGGAAGTACACTTGACTTTTTCCTTTTTAACATCCTTTTAGAACACTGAACATTAAAATCAACGTGCAAATATTTACAGGAACTATGTTTTCCTCTCCCCTCCCATTTTTGCAATTTATAGTGAGAAAACAACCTGTGCAAAAGGTAAAGTGCACATGATAGCAAAGAACAAGTAAACATAAGGAACACGAATATCAAACACTAGTCCCTGAGCAAACTGGACACAGGCCTCATTTACTAGTCGGAACACACCAGCAGTTGTACAAATTGCTAAATCTGGCGTTAGGGAAAGAAGGATTTGATAAGCAAATTCTTGGGTTCATTTATTACTTCAGATTCACTTGTAAAATGTAGTTCTGTGATGTATGTTTCAGTGTTAATATTTATAGCAATATGAAATGCACTTAGTGAAGAAAGCCTGCAACATACCTGTCTGTGTTTCTTATTATGCATGTGTGTGAAAAAGTCAAACATGGTTCCGCAGATGGTATTGCAGTCTTTGCACCAGTGGTTCCCTGCATCATAATATTCATAAATATTGGCCAACTGGAAAGGATGTTTGGAGGACTGTGAAGAGGATTCTGCTGGCTTCGGGCTTCTACCTCTGGATTTTTCATTAGTAGTTTTTGATTCCTAAATTGAACAAAAGGAAACACTTCTCTAAGACAAGGTAGGGCAGACATAATGCTCTAGAACTCAGAACCTGCCTCCAGTAGAAGCCATACACACCAAAAATAAAAGTATGTATCACCTGCTTTTCAGGGCCCAGGCTAATTCCACTGTTTCAGAGAGCTGGTACTGCCGACTAAGATGCTGCATGGCCGCAGTGAAGAGCTTCCAATAAGGCTCCCAGATGTAATGGCTGGATAGTTGTAGGTAATCAAGGAACCAAATGAACAAATTCCCTATGGCATGCACCCTTCCCACTTCATGAGTCTCACATAAAGATCTGAATAATTCCAATTTACAGTACTAGCCAAACAGTGCCCAGAAGACCTAAAATGGTTCCCCTAGAAGCATTCAGAAGTTACTGTAAAAGCAGTTTGGATGAAAGCAAAATAAAAAAAAGAAGTAAGAATTGGTTGACTAAAAGTATTTTTACCAGATTATTTGAGAGTTCCTGAATTCTTCAGAAGACTTTTTTCTTAGCAATAATAGAAAGATGTTTTTTTGTTAATTACCTAAGTATGCAAGGTGAAGCATCTTTCTTTCAATGTAAGCATGTGATATTTGCACTTACACTGATCTGTACAGAAGAAAGACGCCATACAGTGATACACAAACATTTCAGGACTCTACCCAAAATTAATACTAAACTAACATTGCAGAATAACAAAACAAATAATCCCTGATATATATCATGAATGAGCCCTGATAATTTATATTACAATAGTATTAGAGGTAGTTTGAGGTTTGAGTTACATTTTCAATGGCTGAAAGCCCATTATGTTATTTCTAATGTGCATGTTAACTTAGCAGACCTGAGCTGGCTGCATGATTTCCAAGTTATTCATTATCCATGTTGAACAAATTTACTTAAGCAGATTAAAAATTCTTAAATAACATCTGCCGTACTTGAAATTCCTTTGGATAAACAGGAATAGATTCTCTCCTATTAACACCACCCCATACAACATACAAGCAGATCAAACAATGAAGAGACACCCAGGCCACTATGTACCCCACAAATACCCATACCCCAATACAATCTTGGTAGCAGAGTAGAAAGTGACCCAGTGAACATTTGCAGAAACTCTGTGTGCAAGAACATAGGAAAGCTGACACACTCTTAAAACAATGAGAGGACCAACTTATAATCTGCAGGAAGTGCAAGGAAGGATGTTCATGATGTTTAAGAAGTGTCATTGTTTATGCTACTTACAGACATATATCCACCCAATACATCCAATAAAAATACTGTCTCCATCAGAACTTTAAAACCGCAATGTTTCTCATACAGATAGGTGACAGTGAACTCTTAAACCCAGTTTATGCTTAACCCCAGCTCAAACATGACTTTGTAATTTGCTGCTATTTAGAGCCCAAAAGAGATGATTTGTCTGTTTAGTCCAAGGCTCACCTCTGCACTGACTATGTAACTACAACACACAGACACAGGTTCAGCAGCAGTGGACCACAAGGCAGTTTGCAAGTAAGCAGGAATGTTTTTGCCATGAGGTTGACAGAGGCAACCAATGTCAGTGGCAAAAGGCCTGCACTGTATTTCTTTTCTTTAAAAAAACCTAACAATCAGAATTACAAGGTGAATCTCAGACACTAAAGGCAGTGTCTCATGTGCCTATAGGTATCTGAAAGTATTAAATGTTCCTAGCCGGAACTCAGTATTTTCCATGTTAAAATAAGGAGTTATGAAAAGGGGA
>JANHGB010039593.1:0-29148 GCA_026283785.1 Coracopsis vasa
AAGTTCTTTACTGTGAGGGTGGTGAGGCACTGGAATGGGTTGCCCAAAGAAGTGGTGAATGCTCCATCCCTGGCAGTATTCAAGGCCAGGCTGGACAGAGCCTTGGGTGACATGGTCTACTGTGAGATGTCCCTGCCCATGACAGGGGGGTTGGAACTGGATGATCTTAAGGTCCTTTCCAACCCAAACCATTCTATGATTCTACATGTTTGTGTTTATATATGCATCCATATGTATATATATGGAGAGAAAAGGGGATGAGGGAGAAGAGAGGAAAGACCTTTTCCTCTTTTATTATTGTACATTATTGAATACTTAAGCCTATCTTTGACTATGGACTTGGAATAAAAGCAAACAAAAGCAAACTTAAGGAAAAATTCCACACTTTGAATAAAGCAACCTCAGCTGTTCAGCTGATAGGCATTCAGAGATTTCAGCTCATTAGCTAATAAATGCACATGATTACTGACAGTTATTTGAAAACTTTATGGAGAAGTTCCAGAGATTTAGACACGGTATCAATCTCCCAGCATTTGACCCTGGTAATTACTGCTTTGTACGTTTAATTTCCAGCCCTACCAAACAACAGAACAAGTTTCAAGTAAAACAGACAAAAAACCTCAGAGAAACAAAAAGCCCAGCCATGTAGAGTATCAGAGCTGTGAGTAATAAGCTCTGTGAGTCTATAGAAAAACAAATCATAGCAGTCAAATTTGATTGCTTTTCTTAAGAAACCAGTGGATGAAATTAAAAAACAATGACAGAACAGAGGACATACCTGGATCTCACTAAAACACTGGCTATGGCATCACAGTCATTAAATTTGAATATAAAAATTGACAGATAGAGCAGAAACAAGCTATGGGGCCACAGAAGATAATGATAGTGGAGCAGCAAGTTTGTGGGATGAATCAAAACTGGAACAAGAATCAACAGCAGGCTGAGTCTCATCAGCCTCCCTAGCAGTGACTTGACGAAAGGAGGTGAGTAGCATGTAGAAGGTATCTGTGGCAAGGGATGCTACCAGCCCCTGTGGAGTAAAACTTCCAGCAGAAAGGTATGCTCAGCAGCTGTATAGGCTGACAGCAAATAATCAGCTTAAGTCCATGTTACAAAAATACAAGGCAATATGCTGCTGTGGCATGAGCAAACATAGCATCACACTGGGAATGATAAGACCTGAGTCTTAATCTTAGCTCTGCTGCAGATTTTAGGTATGACGGTGTGCCAGGCCTTTTAACTTTCTCGAGTCTCTCCTTTTTCTCCAGTTGTTGGCTGTTTAATGAATACAGGCTCTAAATGCTTCATAACAGGAAACATTTCCGTTCACCATTTTTACAACACCCAGCACACCAGGACAAGGTCTGGACCACAGCCTCTGTCAACTCTTGTTTGCACAAAAGCATACCACAAATGCAAATAGTCAAAATTTCCTTACAGCTGGTCTAGCAAGAGGATGAATTATTGTATGATTGAACACACCACCGTGTGCTCCATGAATAAACATTGTCTGCTTCCACCTTCTCCATGTAGTATTAACCATTTGTGAAGCATCATTTATTCACCATTCATGCCAATAAGGAATTAAGAATGGATTCTGCCTACTAGAGAAAAATTCATTTCCCTCTTTCACATGTATTTGCAAGTGTTTCCCAAGAAACAGAAAATTCCAAGGGGGGATAGGATATTTATGCAACAAAAATATATACGGTCTCCAGTGTTAGAGTGCTAATGCTAACAGGAAAATGAGGAGAGGATATTAAACTTCATGCATCAAGGACTATTCCATTCTCTTTCACCGAAAGCTGAATCTACATTTCATATGTGGTAACAGCTCAGTTTCCCAAGAACGGATAATTCATTGAAATTTCAAGATGTGTATTACATATGGTAACATGCTCATC
Organism: Coracopsis vasa; assembly: GCA_026283785.1. Lineage (NCBI taxonomy): Eukaryota > Metazoa > Chordata > Aves > Psittaciformes > Psittacidae > Coracopsis > Coracopsis vasa. The sequence goes on from JANHGB010039593.1 coordinate 1,905, forward strand.
TTGCCTTACCTCTCTCTCAGAGGATCAGCTCACCCTGCTTCTTGCATAGTCTTTCTCCCTAGACCATCTTTGTATCAATCACAGTCATTAAGTGGATTCAAGACTATAGAGGGTCTCTGAGTTCAGCCTCTATACACCAAACAGGCTCTTCACCAATAATCTCTATGAGATCATAAAACAGCAGTAGAAATACATGCAAAAGTAAACAGCATGATACCATTTAAAGGAGTAACTTCTACAGACTAATCTGAGCTCCTTGAGCCCAAAGCAGAACAAATACAGACAGTGTATCTATTAGCTGCAAATGAATAAAACAGTATTTATAAAATGGGCAATTTAAACCTGATTAATGTTTATAAATGTGTTTACTTAAGAATTAGATATTAACCTATTGCTTTAAAGGGTTTAATTAGCCTTGGAATATTGTCTCAGTGTACAATGAAAAATCACTAATTCACAAAGGAAATGCAAAGAAAATCTGCAAGCACAAATGAGGTCAATTAATTAAGCAATTTACATAAATTTGAATGGTTATTTTCAGGGTATCTTTGACATTTTGCACTTGCTATTCCCATCACACCAGTGAAAATACTTTTCTTCCACCCTAGTTATATGTTATATCAATCATCTCATGGGATCACAGAACACCAGCACACATTGCAGTATAACAGCTTCTACACACAAGCTTTCTGAACCATGCAGAATCTAGCATCCCATTTCCAGCTGTACTACCTTATCACCAGCAGATGCATTTACAGGCTGTTATAGCTTCATTCTTACCTCCAAATGGAGAAAAGAATATGAAATATGACTTCATCTCCGTTACATTTTTACACCCTGAATACCAAACAGATGGTAACAATTACAGATGGGAGTATATTTCTCACACAAGAAGCCAAATGCTGCATAGCTCACCAACTGAAATCTGGAACGAGTCATGTAATGCATTTAGTTTATCCAGATCTAAATTGGTGAAAAAGGGTAGAGGAATTTGGCCTAACAGTTAGATATTCCCATAGTTACACTGGGAATACTACAGTAGCAACCTTCTCTTTATACAGCTGTGTCCATGATGTTCCTGTGGCTTCTTTCTATTATTCCTATAACAACCAAGGCAAATTTACTAACTCAGATGTAAGAGGGAAGTAATTTGCTTCAGAACAGAGATCCTTCTGTGGCAATTCCTGCATGTACTTATTTCCCAGAGTAGTTTTTGTTTTCTACTGGCTGAGCTGTGTTGATCCATCAGACCGAAGTCATGATTGAAGAGCTGACAGTGTGCTGAGGGCTGCTTCCCAGCATCACCAAGACTTCAAGTCACTGATGTGCCATCAGCTCAGGGTCAGAAGCCAAAGCTGAAACTGCTGAAACAGCCTCCTCTCTCTGGTTTACAACTCTACAGTTTCTCTCAAGTACATATTCCTCTGGCTCATGTCTGCTTTGGTAAGAATAATGTGGGGCCTCTATCCAAGGCTGCCAAATTAACTTCATGCCACAAATTTATATTTCATTATAACGCAATATTACACCTACTGATGTCATTTTTACATACATTTTACAGTACATTTCACAGTACATTTCATGGACTGTATTATTGAGAACAGTGATTAATTTACTCAGTCCTTTTATTTTGCCCCCCATCTATTTAATATAGTCACAAGTGAATTTTTCAGTGGTGCATTTCTTTATTTATACAGTAATTCCTAGGCCACAGCTTCAACTGATGCAAACAGGCACTCACTTACCTGAAGCCAATGAAATAAAACTGCCTTGCACCAGTTGAGAACTAGGTTCTTGTACATGATGTGTGTCACATATTAGCATGGAAATGAAAAAATAAATGAAATTAAAAGAAACACAAAGGTAATTAGTAAGAAATACTTTAAGTTTGCTTTATTTTGTATCACTCGGAAATATCTGAGATTGTAAAAGAGAACTTTGTCCGTATGCTTTTTTGCCAGACTAACCCTTTTCCTACATGCATTTGTGTCTCAACCATTCCAATAGGGGAGATAAACAGATCCCTTTCTCTAACTCACTGCTTCTCGTCTATTACATAAAACTGCAAATTTCTGACAAACAGCCTAGCAACTCAGTTTTATTTCACTTAATGCCTTGCCAGCTCATTTTGCCTACTTTACACTGCTAAGTACCACTAAGTCACTAAGTCTCTCAGGTATATTATTGTAATTGTTAAGAAACAGCAGCAGCAGAAGGCAGAATTTACTTCCCCAACTTCCACACACCACTGGTTTCTCTATAGAGACTGCTTGTTCAGCACCCACAGTGTTTCCATCTGTTTCAGGCTCAGTCAAGTCATGTAGAAAGCAGAAATTCCAAAGAGCTTAAAGAAAAAGATGTATTAAGAAGAGAAGTGATTAAGACAACCGACAGCTGGTAAAACGTCAAAGAAGATCTACGAGATCAGGACACACACGTTTCCCATGTTTTGTCTGTTCCTCCTGAAGTGCCTGAGTATACTTCGGTTAAAACTGCCCAACCAAACCTATTTTATCACACCATGGATCAATGAGATCAGAGTTTCCTCCTCTTGACAACTTCGTCATCAAGCAGAAATCCTTGTGACCCTGTTGGAATTGCTAGTGATAAACATCAAAAAACAGAACTTCCTTGCAGCACTGCCATCTTGGGTGACATGGTTTAGTGTGTGGTGTTCCTGTCCATGGAAGGGGGGTGGAACTTGATGATCTTAAGGTCTTTTCCAATCCTAACTATTCTATGATTCTATGGCTCTAATTTGGCCATGAAACTATTTACCAGGGGTGCGAGAGTCTTACTGAACCCAGGGTTTCCTCACACTTTGGGTTAGCGCTTGAAGTACTAACTCTATGATTATTATAAGAGTGCTTCTAGTATTTTTCTATCCCACTCTATAAGAAAGTTGAAAGATTTTGTTGTATTCCTGATGGGGGAACAACAACAAGAACAAAACCCAAGTTATTTTACAAGATGGTAATCACATGACCTTCCCAGCTGTAATTCAATGTTAAGTCTAATCTGAGGCATTTAAAAGCTGCAATATCTGTTATAAAGTTTATGACCCTCTGGGAATTACTCCTTGACTCTTGTGAGAAAACAAAGTAGAAAGGGATGCCTGGTGAGCTAAAATTCAACTGCACTGTGAGGAACCCAGGTTTGCCTTTTCAGGATGAAGGCAACACTTTTATCTGTTGTGGTGTTTGCAGAAAAATAGCTGTTGTGCTACGATAAAAGATATAAATCTTTAAAGATTTAAAAGACATATGGGCTTTCTAGAGAAGTTAGTCAAGGAAGACAGTTTAAAATTGTCTAAGCTACCTGCCTGTATCTTTGGCAATTCTTATGCCCTTAAAGCCCATGCTAGTCGCTTATTGAAGTGTGAAGGATCAATATGCCACAGAATCTTGCAATCTATGAGCTGCATTCTGCCACAAGTGCTTAAACAGCGTGCAGACCTCTATACAAAAGTGAACACAATCCCCATGCTGTGTCGTGACAGAACATATAGCCCTTGTTGACTCCAACACATCACCTCCATGCTACTCATTCTCCTTCCATATTCCTTCCTTCCCTCAGAAGAACTGAAATTAACACTTACTAAGTTGGTATTTTTCAGAAATAGGTTCCATGCTTGCAAAGTACTATTCTTGTTCCTGGGCATCTAATGGCTGTTGCATGGCCTAGTTATGAATGTAACAAACATCTCTGTTAGCAAAGGTGCAAAGTACTGCACCTGCTAATGGTGGAAAATATATTAGCACATTCCTAACCACTGATATCCAAGGGCAGACATAGTTTCAGGCAAGGATATAAAGATTTATATAGAATTTGGCAAAAGTGATTTTGGTCTGTGGAGAGTTTAAATGCACATGCTACCAAGTTTTCCTTCAAATTCTCTGCCGACTCTTCTGCTGTGTCTTCACTAATAAATCAGATACAGGGCACAATTCTGAACACTGTCTTGAGATTGTCACTACAGATTAGTTATTACCACAGTTCCTAGAATGGGTTTTGCCTAGGACAAGGAGCTTTCTCTCAGGCAAAGCTCAGGTATGGTTAGGGATTTTCTGCAATAGGCAGTATGGATGAAGCTACTCTGTTTTGAAGGGGGGAAGAATTAACCGTATGAATACAAATGCAGCCATGGCACTTGCCTTCAGAGCCAGAAAGCAAGCCCTTTCTCATACTATCTCTTCTTGACAAAGATATACTCAATGTAGTGAAGAAAATACAGCTTGAGTTTACACTGGCTGCTTGAGAGGGTTGTGTATGGCCAGGGCACACAAATCTGATACCATCTCACTCATTCTGGAACTTGGGAGAGTTCTTGCAATGAACTTTACCCAAAACTGCAACTGGTTTTTGTTTTGTTGATTTGCTTCAAGAGAAAACTGATGAAATTTTTAATATTTGTGCGCATTAGAGGATGAGTTGGTCCCAGATGTCAGGGTGCACTGGTGAGGCATTTATTTAGCAGTAAAGATTCAGCGGATCCTCAGCTACTATAAATTTATTACATTACTATCAAAAAGAAGTGTCATCTATCTCCAAGGGCAACGAATCAAGAAAGAAACAGCAGGGCCATTATGTGAGAAGGTGACAGGGATTACTCCTGGCCTTTCCCCATAAAAAGTGAGATGGGATTTGGGAAAGGCATGAAGCCTTCTAAACACAGGAATAAGTCCAGTAGAAAAGCAGGAGAAGGGGCTCTGAGCCAAACACAGATGATGAAAACTGGAGAGCACAGAACAGAGCAGCAGAGTTTACCTGTAATCCTACCTAACTCCACCAAATCGCCTTTCATGGCTCAAATGAAATCAAAGATGACTACATTTACTGAGGGCTTAATCCAGCGTCCTTTCTCTCACTAAGCTTTGTAAAGAGCAGAGAGAAACTGATGAAATCTTCTCCCAAAATATAAGACAGACTCTGTCTCGCTTTCATGCTAAAATTGTTGGGTAAAAGGAAGTCCTCAAGGGTGTTTCAATACTTTAACCTGAACAGCGGCTAAGCACGAAATGGATGCTATTGGAGTAACAGCTTCTGGGTGAATGTTCAGAGGTGAGGTAATGTAATAGCATCCAAATCCATTGAGAAGAAAAAAAAATATGTTGAGATAAGTGAGTTTGGGGTGATTTATGAGCACATTTCTGGGTTTTCAGCAGGACAATATAGTTTCATAAAGGTCTATATAAAGGTGTGAAAATGTTTTCATCTATTTATAATGCAAATTAGAGAAACAAGTATTGAGAGGAGAAGAAAGATACATTTCTTAATTAGAAATTTATTGAAGTTTTTTCCCACAATGAAAAGATAGAGTTTTTTTTTATCTGGGAGGTATATGTAATAGTGCAGGGACACAGTGCTCTCCTGTATATGATTTTGTCATGATTAAACCACCTTTGTTACAAGCAGCTATATCAGATGACCTCTAAAATATGAGAACGATCACTCTTCATGAGTATTTTCTAAGTTTCAGCTTTGGCAGACAGACTCACCAGCCTCAGGTGCTACTCCAGTCATCTCCCCATGCCTTCATCATTTCAGTCTCTTCTGGAATTGTAAGCCTCAGAGCACCTGAATGCCTTTTAGCTAGTGGCAGGCAGACTGGCTTCCTGAAGTCTGGAAGAGGACAAGAAGCTGGTTAAGCTTGTGAGCTCGAATTAAATGGCTGACAGTGAAATCTGCTAACACTGCTCCTTAGAAAAGCATGGGAGGCTTTTGGATAGTAGCTAGACCTGACAGCTTCTTACAGGTTTGTTGTTTGTCCTTGGAAAGAAAGCAGAAAAAAACCCAAACCCAGCCCCCACAACAATACCTTTTCCAAGCAGTGCTTAGTTTGTTTAGACACTAAGTTTTATTGTTTGCTAAAGAATCTTTAGTAACTCCTCGTGAAGGACATTATTAAATGTATTTTGGCAATACTCTCTTGAGTACTGAGATTTCCAAAGGTATCGGCAAGGTCCATCAACAAACACGTCTGATGAATTTAGATTGCTGTGGGACAAGAGGGAACGTTTTGACTCTGAGACTTCCTGAGCTGGTGCTTTTGTTCTTAATAGCTTTGACACACTTTTCTTCCCTTCCTTCATTTCTTCACTTATTTTGGGGGCATATTCAAGCTTTTGGCTTCTACAGTATCCATTTTCACAGATCATCTATTTGCAATAGGAGATGCAATGAACTATTGTTTCCTAGTTATCTTCTGCAGACCAGTCATGACAATAGAGAAATCATAACCTCTGCTGTTCAAGCATGTCTTTGCAAAATCATTCTTTTCTTTTAGAATGTGCAGGTGGCCACTTTCAGAGAAATGATATTGGGCTACGAGGCACTATAATCTGACCAAAAAGTGGGGTAGATGTTCACATGTAGCACAAAACTGTTAATTTTGTTGATACCAGTGCTGATGTGTACATACTGATAGCTGGCAATTGTTACATGCAGGTTACAACACTGCTTCCTCTAGCAAAGGGGAACATGACACACCCTTCCTTGGTTTCCCATAGAATCATAGAATAGTTAGGGTTGGAAAAGACCTTAAGGTCATCCAGTTCCAATCCCCTGCCATGGGCAGGGATACCTCACACTAAACCACGCCACTCAAGGCTCTGTCCAACCTGGCCTTGAACACCGCCAAGGATGGAGCATTCACAACTTCCTTGGGCAACCCATTCCAGTGCCTCACCACCCTTATAGTAAAGAACTTTTTCCTTAGATCTAACCTAAACCTGCAGTTAACAAGGATTTCACAAACAAAGTGTCAATAGTCTTTCAGAGACCCAGTTCTTCGCTAATATAAACCAGCACTGTGACATCATAGTTAAACCAGAGGTGCTCCTGTTTCATTTTACACCATGGGGCAAAAAGCTTATGACATCTCCACTGAAGTTAAGAAAAGTCATCCCTCTGCAGAATTTGTTCATCATTCACTACTTAAAGTTGCTTTCTGGGGTGTAACCCGCAAGAGAAGATCACAGGCCACTGCTTGGCTGAAGTTCGTTCTTTTTTCTCCAATACTATGTTTTTGTTGGGATTCCTCTACTGGATTTTCTTCTATTTCTTATTAGTTGTTTAACTGCAGCATAACCTATTGAAACCCACAGCTGAGAAACTGCTGATGATACTCCATGACTTCCAAGTGTTTCTGCCTTTATTAACTTTCAGAGCAACTGGCCAGCCTGACGATTAGCTGAGCTAAGCTGTAAATCCTAGCTGATATCCCTAAACGCAATGTATTTCCTAGCACTAATTTAACCTTGTTTTCACAAGAGATTAATGTACACAGACTCACTTTAAGATTTTCTTTCACAGATGAATATTTAGAGGGTTCTTCATCAGATCCTTGCAAAGTTTCTCAAGCACCCAAATAGGAGCTGAAGCCACGAGCCACGTCTGTGTGTATTTTAAAGGCTGTTTATCACAGTTCGACACCAGAGACAATCTTACCAGGTTTCTAAGTGAAGCAGGAGAAATAGACTGAAAATAAGAATGTCAGAATCACTTGCTCTTGCAATAGCCTTCTCTGACACTTGATAGCATTAAAGCCTCATAAATAAAAGGGTGACATTCTCAGTATTTGTTAATGAGGGTAACTTTTGTAAGCCACACATTTAAAAGCTTGTTTCCCCTCCGTAAACAGAACTAATCTCCACATCAACATCTTTCATTTTCCTCCCCCAATGCAAGGTTTTTCTTTAGCAGCCATTCTGAAGAAGAGTTCAGATTAATTGAAAATAAAAATGAAGAGGAGAACAAAAGAGGAAAGAGAAAAAGAAAGATGATGTGAGCAAGGCCATACGTACACAGTCATTTTATTTGGTCGAGGCTGGAACAGTCACAGTGCTCCTGTACTAAAACTCCAGGAGACGTACCAAGGTTATCTGCCATGAGCAAACACTGAGCAAAAGCTGTATTGTGCATCTGCAGTACTTTCCAATTCAGCATTGCCTAAACAGCACTGCACATCCATAGCACTTTCTCCCTTTGCATATTACAGTTGCAGTGTAGCAGGGAAATATTTACGTAGTAAACCTCAAAAAAATCTTAGGGATACTCTTTTTGAGATGAAGACTGAACAGAAACTAAAGATTCATTTTCCCTGGTGTTTGTGACACAGGTTTTCATCAATATTTCCAGAAGATTATATATTCTTTTTTAATTACAGAAATCTTCAAAACATTCCCAAAGCTTATTAGGTTTCCTTCTTCCGTTCAGAGCTGTAACTTATTTCAGAGCCACTTCAACATTCCCTTTGACATGTTTGACAGGAGACTGATATCATATTGCTGGTTTTTTCCATCCTCCTCTTCTTATGATTAAAAATAGCATAATATTAAATAGCTCGGATGAGATATGTTTTTTATCCCAAGGAAATAAATCTTTTACCACAGATGGGCAAACATGTTTGACTAATAAAAAACCTCATTGATACTGCAGTCAGAGAGCCTCTTTAGCATTCATTCGCAACAAATCTGAGTCCTGGAGACTTCAGGAAAGACTGTTTATAAGAAATGTGAAAAGATCTCACAAAAATAACTTTAAGAAGCTTTATTTTCAAAGCTTTATTTTTTCAAACTTATTTGTGTTCATTACTCAAAACCAGTAATGAAGGGTTATTTCTAATAAATTCAACAAGGGGCAACCAACAGGGTTTCAATCTGTGACTAAAATCCATTCAGCAAAGCCTAAATGGAAGATAATACCTTTTTTTTTTCAGTCTTACTGATATAGATCAGGGCAGGGAAAAGAACCCACTTTTGGTTTCAGATCTTTTCCATGTCTCAGACAGAAGCAGCAGAATTTAGAGTTCTTAATCAGATAAGCAAACTGACATAAATATGGTTGATACTTCATCGGAAAGAAATATTCTTGAGCATGACAGTGACACATAGAGGAAATGGGATTTCCTCAGGACTTCTAACCACAAGCAAAACCAAACACAAAATGCTAGTTCCATATAACCAAAGCTTTTCTGTGAAATGTATCAAGGATGTAATCACATGATGTGTGCATTTGTGGGGAAAGAGTGTAAGTGTATTTGTTCTTCTTTTAATCGAGAGCCAATATGTAAGGGCATTAAGATAAAATTGGAGACTTACATTCGAGCTCTTTCCTGACTCAGGAATACAGGGGTGTTTCATATTAAAAGAAAGACTCCAAAACCACCCAGGAAGGAGAAATCCTTGTTTACTCTTCCATTTAATAGGGAGGAATGGACATTTCAATAAAACCGAAAATATCAGTCATATATCAGGAAATTCAGCTCCTATACACCTCTACCAACAACTTGCAGCATCAGATCATAAACCTAGAGGAGTAATTTCATAAACTGGTAGGAGTGAGAGCTGTTAGTCTCTAGTGAGCCAGCCAGTGAACTGGGATGTAAACCAAGCTTTTCCTATGTGTATATCATAAGAATTTCCCTGTACTTTTTCATCTCTGATTCGGAAGTGTCAGAAATCTGGGTTGGGGGGTGAGGAAAGTAGTTATTCTCATGAGATTTCTAGTGCAAAGTAGAATCAGAAAGTGTGCAATTAACAGTATGAATTGCCTCTTTTTTTCTGAATGACTGTAGTCCTGAAAAAAACTCTCGCAAATACCATTAAAACAAGACCCAAATAACATCCTAAACTCAAGTTTAATCACTGGAAAACCTAAGACTATTTAAACTCCATATAAAGTTTCCATATTAGCAGTGTAAGTGCTCATTTCCACCCTAACAACAAACAGTCAATACAGGAGTTAAGAGTCACCCCTAAAACTGGGACATACAGCATTTCTGATCATGCTTCATTAGTTGTGGGCCTCAGTAACTTGGAAGTACTTTGGCTATATTTTGATCTATATAATTATTCCCACCTCATTAACAGGCATAATATAAGTCTACCTCTTTAGCTTTGCCAAAGTAATGACACTATTCTACCTCTTGGCAGTTGCAAGTGTCTGGGAGTAACAGTATCAAATAAGCTCTCACCCATGATAATGACTTTCTCAGTTTTATATGTAAAATGTAAAAGCAACAGAATCCCATTTATCTGACACTGAAAAAGTAATAAAACCCAGATTTCTATTGATTTTCTCCCCAAAATGATAAAGGCATACCTCCAACAGTTACATCACAGCTTCATGGTTAACTTGAGAGAGCATCTTAATGCTGTTAATGAAATGAAAAAATTATGTATTTAAAACAATGCCTGTTTAAAAAAACAAGAAGTGACTCGTTGTGTATGGCTTCCTGTATAGATTCAGGAAAGGAACTACAGCATCCAAAGTGTTCATGTTCATTTTCAAGACAAAATGATGCCGAATGGTATCATTCTGATACTTGGATCAACAAGATCAACACTCCCAAGAGTGAAAGGGAAAGGAAACAATTTTATATCTAGAATCAGAGAGATCAGAGTAAAGTGAAAAATGGGAAATACCAGTAAGAGTCAGTGACTGCTGGCTGGGTTTCTAAAAGGAAAAATAAGAATAAATTATTTAGGGTGTCATAACCATGTCTGCGGCAGATTTTGGTATTTACATGTGATGCCTGTCTAATAACCTGAGATTCATTTGCTAGTCACTGAGAAATAGACACAGAATCATAGAATTGCAGAATGGTTTGGGTTGGAAGGGAACTATAAACCTCATCCAGTTCCAACCCACCTGCCATGTGCAGAGTCAGCTTCCACTAGAGCAGCATCCTCAAAGCCCATAGACATGGTCTTGCTCATTTCCAGGGAATTCTTCACAGTGAGGGTGCTGAGACACTGGAAGAGGCTGCCCAGAGGAGTTGTGGATGCCCCATCCCTTCTGGTCATGCTTCTTTTGATGCAGCCCAGGATACTGTTGGCTTTCTGGACCTCAACTGCACACTGCTAGCTCATGTCCTGATACCAATATCCCCAAGTTCTTCTCATCAGGGCTGCTCTTAACCCATTCATCACCCAGTCAGCACTGATACTGGGAATTGCCTGTATCAAGCTGCAGGACTTAACAGTTGTCCTTTTTGAACTTTATGAGGTTCACATGAGCCCACTGCTCAAGACAGCCAAGGTGCTCTGAGTAACATCCTTTCCCTCAAGCAAATCAGCTGTACCACTCATTTTAGTGTAATCTGTAAACCTGCCGAACTTGTTCAATCCCACTGTCTATGTCATTGTGAAGATACTAAATATTATTGGTCATAATACAGACCTTTGATGCACATCACTTGTTACTGATCCCCATTTGTATATTAAGCTGTTGACCGCAACTCTCATCCAGCCAATTCCTTATCCAACAGTCCATCCATTAAAGCCATATATCTCCAATTTAACAGCACAAATATTTGGGGTAGGGGAAGGATACCAAAGGCCTGACAAAAGGCCAGGCAGATGACACTCATTCTTTTTAAAAAGGATTCTCTTTAAAAATGGGAATGATGTTTCCCTTTTTCCAGTCACTGGGTCTTCGCCTGCTTGACACAACTTCTGAGATACAATGGAGAGTGGCTTAAGAACTACATCTGCTATCTCTCTCTAGACCCTGGGATGAATCTCACCAGGTCCCACATCTCCTGAGAGTGTTTAAACCTAAATGCTTTGATTTACCGCTGTCAAAGAGTAAAATTTAAAAGGGACTCTTTCCCCAAACAGGCTGAAAAGCATTTGCTTTTTTAATAACTGAGCAGTACACAAAGAAGTTAAAACCGATTTGATGCATTGCATTTGTCTAATTATTTATCTTAGCACAAGTAAATCAATGAAGTAGTCATTCAAATAATGAAATACTGAAATTATCAAATATTATTGTCATCAAATATGTCAAATTAATCATAAGAATCAGTTTCTATGTCTATGAAAGCTTTAAACAGCAGCAATCAGCACCTAATGCTGATAATAGGAGGAATTAAAGGGATAACATTAATAGATTTAAAAATCAATTGGACTCATCAGTTTTCATAATAGTAAATAAAAGTTAATCAGGTCAAATTCAATAGCTCATTTTTGAGAATAAAGATCATCTCATTTTGCTAGACAAAGACTTAAGCAAGCCTTCACCTAAGTGGTTCTAGGAGTGTATCTATCTAGTTATTTCTAGTTTCGAATGCAGTGCAGCAACAAGATACAATGTGTGTTGAAAAGATTGAATGCCTGAAAAATACATTGTCTTTAGTTTCCAGGTGAAATGCCAGCTGGAAAAACCTTTAAATATTTGTTTTTCTTTGTTTTCCAAAATCCTGGACAATAGGAGAAGAGATGTTTAGAAAACCACTGAACTATAACAGCTTTACGGCTTAAATCTGAAACAAGCATAGGAAATTTTCAGTAATGTACAGAAGGCAGTGAAATTATACATACTTGGGATTGTAAGGAATTTGTATCCAATATATCCCTTCTGAGCTGTATGTTTCTGTAGTCTCTATGAGCTTAATATGTTTAAAGTCACAATATGCACATTCATAAACAAGTATATATGTGTATGCAAGCTTTTCTTTCCAGTCCATTACTTTCAAACCTAGCTTTTTTCACCTTGATGCTCTCTCTTCTTGGTGAACAGAAAGCTATTTTCTCTGTGAAATCACAGAGATTCAAGGCATTGTTTAGCCACTGTGTGAGTATGCAAGGCAAAGGGAACAGAGAGCTCTTGGGCAAAGCACTGCAGCGCTGGATAATAAAGCTAATCATAGAAGAATCTGGAGCTTTTTCATAACATAAAGTCAAGAAACTTTATGTATGGAAAATAAATCAGACACACACCAAGCAAACCATGTCTTCAACTGGTCAGACTATAGGGGACAATATAGGTATATAGTAATCTCTTTATAGTGAGGCTTTAAAATGGAACTGTGGCATACTAGATCCTTTCTTGCATTGCAATTACTGACTAAATTAGGGCTAGAAATATTCAGTTTCAGATGATGCTAGTTCTAATCCTTGCATCATTGAATCAATTGCCAAGTAAAGCAAGGAAATATGTGCATGTAAAAAATAAAATGTAAAAGTAAATAAAATATATTTACAGATAGTATAAACTTTGTTATCTGAGCACTTGAAAATATTGAATGGACTTTATCCTGACAACTTCACTGTGAGGTAGGAAAGTGATATTAAATTTTGAGGGCAAAGACCTAAAATACCTAAAAGCAAAGGGTCAACATTAAAAAATAACCAACCAATAAAAAAATCTTACAAGAGTAAACAAAACCCCCCTAAATAAATGGATCTTGGGCACTGATCTTTCCAGACTGCTGCTCTGATTTTTTGTGTTCTACACCTAATAGTTGTATTTGGAACATTTGGAAACGAAAAATGATCTGGATCATGCTGCTTCTTGAATGTGGATTGAATTAGAAGAAAGTTAGAACTCTCCTTGGCTTTAGGCACTAGATAGCTGATGTCTGATCTTATACCTTAGTTGCATCACTCAAATACTTATCATACTCTAGGTCTTTGAAGGAGGAGCTGTTTATCTGGCATTTGTAAAGACCGAAGATAACGAAGTCCTACTCTTAGTGACTCAGCTTTCTTGACCCTAAAACTGTAGTAATAAAAAGACCTTCTGAGCAATGTAACAGCTGTAGAAATAAGACAGAAGTATTTGTTTTAAAACCAAAAATGCACATGAATACGCGGAAGCCGTGGGCTGACTAAAACCTAGTCCATCCTGTCCAGGAAATGTTTCTGTGAAAGAGAAATGATAATTAAGCACTAAGAAAGCAGAAGGTTAATCTGATATTTTTTCTCTTTTTATCCTAAAGGTTTTATCCAGATTCCCAAGTCTAAATCCTGTATTTTCAATCTGTTTCTTCTCACATGTTTTGCATTCTAGCTTAAAATGTTCAATAATCATGTTGCTTGTTTGAACATCCATTTATTGCAAGGTTTTGGTTGTTTATTTTTGACATACAAAATGCTTGGGTGTGATTGCACATATTTGAGTATTTTTACATGCATCACTAAGATTTTAGCTAATATTTACACCTACGAAATTCACAGTGATGCATATGCATATAGATAAGGAGGAAAAAACTTTCTTAAAGGAAAAATATAAGTAAAGCAGCATTAGCTACTGTGGTGCATGAAAGTTACTGAAGTGCTCCCTTCCATTTTGAGAAATCTTTTCTCTGAATATTATCAAAGGACCATACCCAAGATACATCTCAACTATTGAGCATCCTTTGTCAGTAAAAAGCCTCATTGATTTTGGTAGGATTTTGTGTTACTGGATCCAGGTGGCAAACTGGAGCCAAAGGCAGGTAAAAAGGACCATTGTTCCGTGACAGTACGGTGCTTCCTGTGTTTCTATGCTATTGAATCACATCACGTTTAAAAAACATTGAATTAAAATGAATATGCCTGCAAATAAGTGAGAGGCTTTTGCAAACCACAGCACAAAGTCAGTCAAATTATCTTCTGAACGGTTCAGCCCAAATTTCTAAGGGACTGGGTCACACAATCCATAGAGTTTATAATTAAAAGTATGCAGGTGCATGAATATGGGAGAATTTTTCTTGGATGTGCTTCAGAGACCTGTAAAGCATCAGACATTACTAGAGATGTGCTGAATTAACCATAAATAATTCAGGTAGCCCGAGAACCTCTGCATCTGCTGTTTTGCAGAGAATTTGCATGTTCTGATATTACCTTTCCTTCTACCCACTGCAGTTATTCTTGAAACAGCTCCTTGGTTTGTGAACGTACAGCAGGTTATTGAAAGGAAAGCTCTTAAAAATCTCCAGATGTGCTGTGTGGAGTTTCTCCAAGGTATGCCAATACATTATTTGGGGGTCACAGACTGATGTTATGTGACTCTAAATGTCAGACATGAGAAAGAAATAAATTACTTCTCAGCTCTGGATAGACAGTTCTGTTCTTATATGCAATGTTCTATCTAATTTCTTGATTGCTTTATAGAAGATCATGCCCCTAATAAAAGTGCTTCTCCATCTGTGTTTTTGACATTGCTCTGCTTCTTTTATCTCCTTCAGTAAAACTGATCCATGCAGCCCATTTGGTTCTTGCATGCGCTTAGTTATCCTAAGTATAATAAATACAGGGAATTAGTTAAAATTAAAAAGGGCTGGCAAAACAGAGCAAGTTATAAATACAAAAGGAAAAATAGTAAGATTTGAAAGAGAAGTTGACTATTTTGAGCTGTGCTCAGCTGCATGATCTATAGTCTCTTGAGGAGAGATGGGTGAAGTGGTTTTTTGACCTAAATATTTCCACTGAAAAATACAGAATCGTGGCAATCAGATCAGCCATCTAAAAGTAACATAAAGTAATGTTTTTTCTCAATTTTTAAAACAACAATAACGTTTTTGTCTGAAATTATTTTTGCAAATGCACTTGTGAAAGTAATTTGAGACAAAAATTGCTTTTGTTCTTTCACAGCTCCTGAAATAAAAGACATTTTTACTCAATGGTAACAAAAAATACCCCTCCTTTTGAGGAAAGCAACATTGTTTGATCAGACCAAAACATTTTTTTCCAGAGCTGACAAAACCCCAAGTGTTATTATTTTCTCAGCTCTATTTCTGATTTTAAGCAAGATCCCTAAGGGCATTGTATAGCCCGAATATCTTTTTGTCTCTTTCCACTGAGGAATGGCATTTTTCTTCACCTATTGGGCTCTTACATATCTCAAGAGAGAAAGATAATCTTGAGATGATACTCTGCATTAGGCTGCAGCTGATCTTTGTTCAAGTTCCAAGGTGGTCTTATGCTGGCATTGCATGTTTGTGGTTGCAGAATACCCAGCAAAAAAGAGCTTGCTCACTTAAATTATTACACATAAACTGCAGTTTGCTGCCTTTCACTAGCTGAGGTTGACAGGCCAACTCACAAACTCAGGTGAGTTATCTGAGGTGGCAAAGGAGTCCCTGCTGCAAGGATGGATACATGCTCTGGCTGACTTCAAAGCACAAACAGAATAAGAGACTGAACCCCTAAGGAATAATTTTATTATCAACTGCTATACACTATATCAAAATATGTTTACCATAAGTAAGCAAAACTGCAATTGAAGATTTGATTACTGCAGGGAAAACTCGATTCCTGTGTTGCTTCTTGGGTCCCAGTGTTGCTCCTTAATGACGTTTTGGACCTCGCTTTCCACTGTTTGTTTCTATCTCCAAACCCTGTCACCACTTTGTTTAAACTCTTATTTACTCTTCAATATTAATTTACTTTATCCGGGGGTGGGGGAATAGTGTCTGTCACAGGCCTCATGTCACATTTACTTCTTGTGGTCTCCATAACTGCGTCTGCCCACATCATGTTGTCATTACATTAGGTGCAAGCCATCTTGTTAGGCTCGGTGGTTCTTAAAGCCTCTGATACCACTAGAACAATGTTTTCCATTGACTCTGTAAAGTCCATTTAGGAATCATAAGTTGTAAAAAAATTCTAGGAATACCATCCAAAATGCCAGGATCATGCAAAGGTTGATGACTCCATGGGAGCCAGGATCTGCAGAGGATCCTTGGGGGATGAGAGGGAGGGTATCGGTGGGCAGTCAGAGGCACCCTTGTGGGAATGTTGCAGCTACACAGAACAAAGTAATGGTATTTTATACCAGAAAATCTGGTAATCTCATAAGTCTTAGATAAGTAGGAAAAGGTCAGAAAGTTACTTCTTTGGAAGAAACTGTTCTGTTTCCTCAGTATCTCTCAGGCTGGCTTTCCCTTCACTGTATAATAATAAATACTGTGATAAGTTTTTTAAACTTTTACACTTTCTCAGCAGTTTCGTATATAAGCTTAATTACACATGTGTATAAATAAAGACATGTTTCCAAAGACATATGTTTATATTTGAAAGCTTTAGGGTTTTACAACATTATACAGAAAATATAAAACATTATGAGTGAGATTTTATATATAGGAATACATGACCTATATGGAAAAAAAAATACCAAAACAAGCCAAAACTCACACAAATGAATTATGGAACACAGAAGCCTTTAAAAAAAGCAAAGAGGCTACTGAATATGGAAATCCAAGGATTTTCAAGTTCCCGACTTGCAGCATCTTTATTTTGGTGAGCATTAATAGCAAAATTGCACTGGCAATGTAAATCCCAGCAGAACTTGTTAACCTTGAATCAGAATTCATTTCCCTTTGTCTTTGCTGTAATAATCAGTATATATGGAAATCAATCTCATATTTCTTCATTCCTGTTTGCTTCAAGTCTTTGAAGATTGGTGAGGGGGAATTTTAGCTGGATGGCAGATGTAATAACATGTGCAGCTCGGCAGTTCTAGGTTGCAGATTAGCTATTTAAATTACAGGGAAGTGTGGTGTAGGCAGGGGGCCACTGACTCACAATAAGAGAGTTTTCAGATTCCAACATTATTGCAGGCTGGACAAAGCATGTGCAAACACAAATGCTAAGTCACTTGCCAGAGGTCACAGAGCAAGTCGATGGCAAAGCTCAGGAAAGAACTCTTTTCACACCCAGGCAGAAGCTTTATCAATTTGTGTTGATTTGCAGCGTCCCTTTTTGGAGAATTACTGCTTCTGTAAAATCCTTGATTTGAATGAAGCTATTCACATGGGGAATCGTAATCCATCAGGATTAGGCCCCAAGCCCAGACCTGAATGCTGTTTTGTGGCATTCTGGTAATGAACTGCTGGGCCCTGTCACAAATGTACTGTCCTTTACGCGCTGAAATAAGCCTGTCTGTACATTGTACATGCTTTTCTCCTATGTTTGGATAACCTCTACACAAATAGCTCCCTTCAGTGGTGGATCTAACAGTCAGCAAAACACTAATAACATTACTGCTATTGTTGTGTTGATATTTTCCTGCCATTCCTATAAGCAGCTTGGGGAGGCAGGCAAAGAATAAACTTGAACTATACTCACACTTGAATATAACTAGGTGATATTCAAACCCATCTGTTATTGCACTTCCAGTTCTGTGGAAAACAAGAGAGTTCAATGATTCCCCTTGCCTACATTCTGGGTACAGAATTGCAATATAGATTTTGTAAGACAGGGTCAAAACCTATACAAATAAATACTTCTCCCACATTTGTGTACAGCCCAAAAGGAAAATGAAGACATTAACCTGAGTATAGTCCTCTTACATGGGAAAAACTATCAGGAATCACATTAATATTATAACCACTGTCAAAGCATGAGATTTAGAGGGGAGGAAGAAAAGAACTTAAATTTTAAAGAACTTTTCTGAAAGGACTTGCATTTTCCCCAGTAATATCTGCCATTAATTTAACATGTTCATTGTTTTCCTAGCCGGAGCCATCAAATTACTCTTCCTTTTTCGCATAGAGTGCTGATATCTACTGATGGATTAGTTTGTTTACAAAGTCTGCAGCTCAACAGATTCTGAAAA
The DNA here is from genome assembly GCA_026283785.1 of Coracopsis vasa. Lineage (NCBI taxonomy): Eukaryota > Metazoa > Chordata > Aves > Psittaciformes > Psittacidae > Coracopsis > Coracopsis vasa. Next base: position 20,235 of record JANHGB010039593.1, read on the forward strand.
CTGCTGCAATTCAGAAGTTAATAGCTGGCTCTCTTGAAAGTGGAAGGTCAGGATTAAAACTCCATGTACCATGAGGCTGTCACCATGAGTATGGGTTTGCAAATGATCTCTGAGGCACAAACAGCACATACCCCAGCAAAATTTATTACATAACTTTTCAATACTTAGGAATATGTTTGCGATTGACTTTGATATGTAAGTCTGTGAGACACTTTAAAAAACAAACAGAGCATTTTGGAGACCATTTTGACAAACGATACTTCCTTCAACAATTGGCCAGCAATGGAGGCTGTGTCACTTCTAAGTGCATCTAAATTGCCTAGTACTATTAAGAAGTCATTTAAGCTTCAGCAATGTTTTGTCTGATTCTGAAACTGAGCTCTTAAAATGTATGCCTTGTCCAAACACATAATGAAACCATTATTTTCTACTTTCTTTTTAAGCCAGTCTTCCTCCACAAACACACACACACATCCCAAGCTGAAAAGAAATAAAATAGCAAATGGTGATGACACGTTCTATCAAACGCATGAGTGAAGCAGGATCTATCACTGTGTCAGTCTGGATATAAGAGCTTTCTTCAGGACTCAAGGGGATATTAAAATAAGAAAGCCTTTTTTAGCACTTTATGTGATTCATGATTTAGAAGCAACATCCATGAGTCTGATAAGCCAAGGAAAAGCTCAAGTAGATACACAGCATAAGCAAAAAGGATTTTTGATTAAACAAACCACTCAAAGGGACATAATAATTTAGACATTTCTACATTAAAATGGGTAGAACAAATCTTCTGTGGAAGTTACTAAGTACAATTTACAAAATCATACAGACTGTTGTAATTTGTTTCTCTTATATCCCTATATGTTTGTGTAGTGCATAGAACTGGTAAGAGTCAAAGCACTGATGGGAATCAAATATAAATCCTATGTTCAGTACTCAAAGGAAATGGAGCTTTTTTCCTCTGATCAATCTTGTAGCCATTTTCTCCACCACTTCAAATGTAAATGCATAAGGAAAAGTATAGACAGTTGCAACACAGCCATTGCCCAGTCTCACAACACTGCACTAAGCAATTTAGAAATTACTGACAACAGAAGTGTTTATAAGTGGCACCTCAACAAATGTAAAATAAAGCTGAAGGACAGACTATCCTTACAAAATGATGGGGATGGTAATGTGCTGGGTAAATGTAAATCTCACATGACTCTCATTACATTGCCTCAAACTCCAACTTTCAAATGTTTCTTCATACACTGAGATTACTGCTCACCATGCCCAGAAATAATCCTGGCTTTCTCAGGCTCTCCATTCCATCCGCATTGACGAGACTTGCATTTAGACTGTGAGACTTCTTGGCCAGGGGTTTGCATTGTTCACATTTTGTACGGCCCCCACTCAAATGGGAACCATTGCATGGGTCTCTAGGCAGTACAGAACTTGAGATGTATAGCAGAAGGAAATTGGTAAATATGTAATTCACTAACTTCAGTAAGTAATTCATAATTGAATAACTTTTCATGCATTGATGATAACTTGACGAAAAGTAGGAATATTCAGAGAGTAGTGTGATGGCATGGAAATTGGCACGGCAGCAGCTTCCCAAGATTGAAGACTTTGTCATCACAAATCTACAGCTATGAAGGTAAAAATCCAGAACTATCTTTGTTTTACCATATGCAATCACTGAAGGCACAAGAAGTGAAAAAAATTGCACTGCTTCAGTGGAGAGAAGGTAGAAATTAAAATGTTCTTTCCCAAATAGTGGTTGAGAATTCAGCAGTGATTTATGTATTCAAATTAGTTGTAGTTTCTCACATGCTTATCTCAGGACTTAAATGCATTGTTAAAAGCTTTGCTGGATCACAATCTTTGCACTTGTGCTAGCATAGTATAAAGCAAGACACTGCCTAAACTCAGTAGCAGATAAGTAACTTGCCCTTTTTTTCCTGACCAACAGGTTATGGCTTTTCAATATGCCTTTTCTGGTAGTCTTCTTGACAGCACACCTCCTTAAGGAGAGATTTATAATAGCAAATATAAATGTTGAGAATCTGGTGCGCAGGTAAAGGTATTGCAATAAGCCAGTCTCTTAAGATACAAAAGCTCTTCTTGTTACATATCAGAAAACATTGGGTTTTAACAATAATATCTGATGTAATGCAATACAGTAAAAAATCATTGTTTATACTGAATTACAGTGAAACTGAGAACCTATCCCTAATTATCCTTTGAAACAAAAACTACGTGTTGTACTGTAAAGAGGAGTGCATGTTAAATGAAGACTTATTGCTGTATTGTTGGACAGCAATTTTATCTATGTCCAACTTATTTATTTAGTAGTTAAATTTAGAACTGGATTTTTTCCAGAAGGTTTCAGTACCTGATCAGCTTTAAAGTACAGCACCAGACCAAGGAGTACAGTAAGACAATATGCTTTCACTATAGTAATAAGTGAAATTCAGCACTGCCATGCAAACAGGTTCAACTGAGCGTCCCTTACTTCAGCTTCATTACTTCAGCTTCATTAGAGTTCATCTTACTAATCTATAACTGAGTCAGCCATTGCTACAGGCAGTCTGAGGAGATAAAAAGTGAGAAAAAATACTGTTCTTGGAAGTATCATTTGCAGGGGATATTAGCTCAAGGGTTCACAGTTACATGCCACCAAAGCACTGACTCAGCCACTGATCTAAAATGTCACTGGGAGAATTCATCCCTTGAAGCAAGTGGAAATTTCCAACTATTCACAGACTTTGTTCTGGTCAGATTTTTAAATTCAAAATGCTCACCATGGACAAGAATGTGAGAAACACTTGTTTCAGCCAAGTCAATAACTTATCTAAGAATCCGTCTGTACTGGAAGCATGTGGTTGTGATTCACTGAGATTCAATCTCCAATAGCAAATAGAGAATTATTATACCAATCCCACATGTGCACCATTAGAGTTAGCTGATGGGTCAATCATCCCCCAAATTACAACAAATTGTCTGGCATTTGACATGAAATCTCCAGTTTCTGCCACTGTGAAACAAATTAGGTAAGAAGAAAAGACAATTTCTTTCTGTGTTTATTTATTTATTGAGTTTTTCCCTTTAGTTTTTTATTCCAGCACACATGCAGGAAATCATAAAATGCGGGTAGCCGTTTAAAATAACCTGATTGCATTTCTTAAAGCTTTTAAAAGGCTCTACCAAGCTTGCTTATTCTTTTTACAACTAGCAGATGTTTAAAGTACTTACCTGAGAGCCTGAACCAGTAGTTTTGAATTGGCAATCACGGAATCAGCAATTCTGGGCTATGGTTTTAACTGCTGTTTGCTACTGTATGACTTCTGGCACTCTTCCCTGCGCTCTGCCTGTACTGCAGCCTCATTCTGCTTTTCCAAGGGTCCTACTGTTTGATGTGTTGCAAAAATTTGCATTCCTGCAGATCTGCAAGAATATTCATAGGGGTTTTTAGCAAAGAAATGAAGCAAACTACAAAAACAGAGAGAAGAAAACTGCGAGTAATAGCTTGAGTCCTCCTAACTTTCCAAGACTAGAGCCTTGTGCATCTATTTCATGTTGCTCCTTAAAGAAGTGATGATTATGCAATTATACAGGTTTTATGCATAGTTGTGCATAAGTTTCAACTAAGTAGCAGTTTCATGCCGAAACAAAAAGACCTTTGACAAAGGTCTTTGTCTTGAAGTCTAGGTCCTTCAGTGAACCTTGGTATTTCTCAAGTAGCACCCATTAGGTTCTTCAAAGAGACAAAATAAACTTGTGTGGTGCTCTTGATAGCCTGAGGATTGTAAGGCTAAAACCCATCAGCACCTACTAAAGTACTGGTGCCATTAATGTGATGGGAAAACACTTTTTGCAGCACAATTTTTGGAGGAAGGAAGTCCACACGACTTTTGTAAAATATGTGAGATTGTGCTTACTTCATGTTCCAGTTCTGATTCCAAGTAGTCAAGTGCTTTTGAGTTTTGCGGGGTAAAAGCACATGCTTAAAGTAGACAGGGCTTTGGGCAACATGGTCTAGTGTGAGGTGTCCCTGCCCATGGCAGGGGGTTGGAACTGGATGACCCAAACCAGTCTATGATTCTACGATACAGGTTTGATAGTTCTTCCCTCCTGAGGATAAGCCAGGGCACAAAATCAACTCTAATACAAGAGTTATTTCCTGGATTTGGACAGTATTTCCTAATTCTGGGAAGCACACTGTCCATCATATATTAACTCTTAGACTGAGAAAAAAATAGAGGAGAACTTCTTAACCAGATGAAGTCAAATCAACCACGGTATTATTTCAGTATCAGGCTTAGGTTGTTCATTATATTTGGCTCAACTATTTGCCTTTGCTTGTCCTGTGGATTTTTTTTTTTCCCCTACAGGCCAATCACTGTCACCTCTCTGCTTATTGTCATCATATGCCACTTATAAACCAAATCATAGAAATCACAGTTTAATATAAGAGATCATTTCCCTTTTGCAACACTCTTCTATGTAATAGCTATTAGAGGAAACATAATACAGCATGTAACTGTGTTTTTAATTTCATTTTTATAGATAAAGATCATTTCTTGAAATTGTTTTTCTTGTTCTCACTTAAAAAAGACAAGGCCACTGGCATACAGATAACGGGAAGGGAAATAAGTTTTTGTACCTTTTATTTTTAGTAAAAATATTGTTCTTTGTAGTCAAAATCTTCTATCGGATTGATGATCTCTTGACTGCATTTGTTTTACTTCTCATTAATTCAATTTACAGAAAGTGTTCTAGTGAAACGAGTAACACAGTAAATACAGCGATGCACAGTATAACCATATTAGGTTTCTCTAAGTTTGGTCACTTGCCAATGCACCATCTGAGTATGAAATGAAAACTCCAGTGTCTCCACAATTTGTCCTTAGGATTTTGTGATTTGTACAAAAGAAATTATAAACTCAGTAATGCTGGAACAGAGAACGATGGAAGGGGACTTGTGTCATTTGTGGGATTAATCCAACAGAGGAATATTCTTGGACAGCTACACAAAGGTATGGCTTCTCATATAAACTTTTAGTATGATTGTAATGTGGAGCAGACACGTTACACAATACTCTAGTAATCCAAGTCTCCCTATAATCCTGTCTGGGAGCCCTGTAAACCAGCCCCTATGTCCATGCTTCGCTAGTATGAAAATTGTATCATGAAAGAGGGAAGACATGAAAGGAGATAGATGGCCAACATTCATGTATCATTTTTGCTACAGAGCTGGAATATTAGTCAGGACACATAGTCCCTGTAGCTAGAAAGCATTCGTACTGTCATAGCATACATTTGCCTTTGTCATCTAAATGTAGAACTTACACCGTGATGCAACTGTGATCTAAAAACAACTTTAGTGATCTAAACCCAACATTAGTGATCTAAAATCACTTCTCAAAGTCTCTTCTTGCTTAGCTTGAAATTTTCTCCTCTGTCTGGGAAGTATCTCTGAAGAACTCCAGAGCTGTTTAATGAATGATTGCTTCTGTCTTAGTCCTGTGGAAACCATAGTATATTCTGCAAGGATTCTGCAATCTCCTCCTGAAGTTCATGATGAGGTATAGTACAAAAAGGGATCATGATAAAGCATTCAACTTTCTAGATGATGTAGTAGCTGGGACACTCAGCCTGGGTTTTAGTCTTGGATCAAAAGATGGCATCTACTTTCTGGCCCAAGAACTCATGTTATCTTGTGTACATGACTTGAAATACATTGGGATTCTAGATGTTACTGAGTTCTGCTTCTCTTGTCTCTTTGCTCTCACGCAGTACATTTGCTATGAAATAGTAACAGAAGGGTAGATCTTAGGTTTTTAATCAAGAACAATTCACAATTCTATTTTTCACACCTCTTCAAACTTTAAAATTTCATGTTAATTCCTTCAAAACTAGGTAAAGGGATCTAACTGTGGGATAGCTAAATTCTTAATTAGACGTATTGATGACATCAGAGATAACTTTAAAAGGCTAACTCTGGGTAAGTTTTCCAATAGCAATGATCTCTGCCATTTGAAAGCCCAATTATCTATTGCTCATGTACCACACTGGAGTTAGAAAAACTTGGCAACCTGAGAAACTTGGCACCTATTTACTTTCTACCAGCTCTAATCTTCAAGTGCTCTACACACATACAAGGTGAGATCTTATATACAAGGTGATATCTTACAAGGTGAGGTCATACCATACAAGGTGAGATCTTATTCAATCATGCTCCTGCATAAATTGTAGTAAAAAAGAGAACTGATTAGCAAATCTGCCACTAGGTGTGACAACAAAATTAACTTTGAGGATTCATGCTCATTTGAGATTCCTTTTGCATCAGCCACCACCAGCTAACTACTTCACCTGAACTGCAGACTTAGGCTAAATTAAACCAATAACTTAGTGTGAAATCTCCATGTCCCATTAGACAGACTCCCTGAATCACAAAGTCCTTGTTGCTCCGGAATGAAAAGCCAGGGTTTTTATTTCATTGACTGGGTTTACGGCAATGAAATACAGTTACATCAGGAAAACTCCTAACCTTTTGCTGTGTCTTTTTGAGAACTGCCCTGCTAATGGCCATTCATATTAATTGGATATCTGAAAAACAGCTGTTTCAGTACAATTCTTCATTCCCTGATGTTCAGTCATCCTGCTAATAGTACTTGCTGTTACCCATCAAGAGATAATAGACTCAATATTGTGTAACAAGAGTAAACTGGATATTTGCCTAACATCAGTGTCTGCTCTCTGACAGTATCACATAACTCACCCAAACACTTTTAGAAGTTTTAATTTGTTGACTCTGTTACAACACGCATTGAACCTGACCCTCTTAAACCATTTATGATATCATTTAGTACTAGTAAACCACCGTGTGATCATACGAATTGAGGACTTGGTACTTACTGAGTTCTTCCAGGCCTGCTGTCTTGTCATCAACCTCTCTTCAAAGACCAGGATAGACAGGACAATGACTCCAAAGAGAATCTCCATGTATTTCATCTCAGTTGTCAACATTTTAAATGAGAGTAATTCAGTGTGGAGATGATGTGAATCAGTTCATTTCGCTTTTGGTTTTCACTGTTTGCTTTTCAACCTGTTCGAAAGGTAAAATTATGAGGAATAAATGTAAACTCATCATGCACCATGAGAGTTGTGGAGAAATAACAACATTCATATGCCATATTTTATAGGATGTTCAAAATATATTCCCACTTTTTTCACTAGTTAGTTTGTTTTCAAATTTGAGCAGCTAGAGGTAAATCCCAGACAAAAACATGGAACCATGTTCTTTTCAGATCAGCTTTGGAATATGTGTAGTGCCTTTACCATGGTTACCAAGAAATAGCTCCTTCTTTGTACCTTTTCTCATCCCATGGGTGTTTTGATCTAATGAGAATTATCTTTCATTTCAGGGTTACAAACTCATATATACAAAGCTAAAAGGGGTGAGGTCTTTGCTATCAATCCAGTTGAAGATTTCTACCTTTTCTGATTGATTGCTTGACCCCAGCTGGAGCACTGTGTTCAGCTCTGGGGCCACTAAGACCAGAGGAATGTGGATCTGCTCAAGGATGCGGATGGCCACAAAGATGCTCAGGAGCCTGAAGCACCTCTCCTATCAAGACAGACTGAGAGAGCTGGGCTTTTTCAGCCTAGAGAAGAGAAGGCTCCAGGGGGGCCTTAGAGCAGCTTCTAGTGCCTAAAGGGGACCTACAAGAAAGCTGCAGGAGGACTTTTTACAAGGGCCTGTAGTGACAGGACAAGAAGGAATGGCTTTAAACTGCAAGCGGGTAGATTTAGGATAGACATTAGGCAGAAGTTCTCCCCTGTGACCGTGTTTAGGTGCTGGCACAGGGTGCCAAGAGAAGCTGTGGCTGCCCCATCTCTGGCAGTGTTCAAGGCCAGGTTAGACAGGGCTTGGAGCTGCTTGGTCTAGTGGAAGGTGTCCCTGACCATGGCAGGGGAGCCTAAGCAGATGATCTTTAAGGTCCCTTCTAACTCTAACCATTCTATGACATGATTGACAGAAGGACAATGTAATCCCAAAGTCAGCTGGCATTATAAACCCACTGCTGACCCAAGTTTACTTAGGTTGTTTTAAGACTAAATTACAACCTAAATTAAAATTCAGTTCCATCTACAAATATCAAAGTTATGGGTGGGAGCCTGTGACTATGAGTGCCTTCATGTATGTACGGGAGTTTTACTGCTAGAACTACTCCTACTAAGGGTGGAAGAGGTAACAGTGATTGCCCTGACAAATTGCCTCCCTGAATATATAAATAGAACACTCTTTACAATATTAATTGAAGAAGGATCCAGGAATAGTAAATACACATTTTATTCTATAAATCAGTTTGACACACTATTTCTTACTTGAAACATACCCATCAGTGATGATCAGAAAATTAATTAATATAAGAAAAAGAAAATGAGAAGAGAAGACATCCTGGAAGATTGTTCCGATTTCCAAAAGAGCTTATTAACAAAGATATATTCCTGTTGTCAAAACCCTTTTTTCAGCCATCTTTCTTCAGGGTTTGTGCATGGTACCTATGAATAGAACCACAGCCACTTACAGGAGAGCTAAGACATATGGAAAATCCCTTACCAGAGTGTCTGTCTAACTGCACTGGGAAATTGCACATATTTCCATAACTTTCTGAGCCATAAATCTTCAGAGCAGAAAAAGATCTGTAAAGGTTTATGTAAGACTCTACTGCTTCTTATATACGGTGTGATACCCCTCATAAAGTGCTTTTCATGGGACCCTAATAGTAGGTGCCGGGGGGAAAACAGGTTCAAGCCAGGGCCAAAGGCGGCGCAGGCAGAGGAGGAGGAAGCCAAGGAGGGAGCAGCAGCAGCGGGACCCCGAGGGAGGGCGGAGGAGGAGGAGGGCAGGAGGTGCTGC
>JANHGB010039595.1:0-29160 GCA_026283785.1 Coracopsis vasa
TGCTACAATCTCCAGTCAATTCAGATAATGCAAATGCTATTTTTACAGATACTCTTCACACAAAACTGACACTTTTGGCCTGTTTAATGACACCCAGCAATGCTGAGCACAGTTTGGAGCAGGAAGTGAACAGTATTGTATCTGGCTGAAGTTAATGCTATAAAGTGACACTGAAGAAAAATATAAACAGTATGCTGTAAATAGGAACAGAGCCATATTTCAGATGGCAGTGCCAGGAACTCTGCTCAGTTGATTTCTTGTCGCACACTCAGTCAAGACCGAGTTACTCTCCATGTCTCCCATCTTGCACCTGATTTACTAGAAAAGGAAATCCAGACATGCAGGGATGAGAAAGCCAGAAACATTTAGCCTATGTCTTCAGGCTGGAGGACTTGGGCACTGCAGAGACTGCTGCACGCCCTCTTTAAGTGAAAATCTAAAGTGGTGAGGAACTCACAAGGTTGCATGTCTGAAGAAATTTAATTCTCCTTCCCTTTGTCTTCATTGCTTCATTCCTTTGTTTCTTCATTTAGAACAGAAAAATGATGATGAAGTGATAGGAAGCCTCACAAATGTGTATTTGTCTTTTAATCTATTGTAGGCAGGAATTAATAAATTTGTCTCTGTAGCAAAACCTTATTTTTCAATTTGACAATGAAAATTAAAGCAAGCAAAAACTACACATGGCAGATAATGCTAATACAAATACCAATCTTCATTATCAAAATCTTGTGAGTTAAAATGGTAATTAGAACTCTTTAATTGATTTCTTTGAAATAACTACTAAAAGAAATAATCTGATTTTGTCCAGTGACAACTGTATGGGATGTAGAGGGGAAATATAATTAGCAGTGATTTTATGAGAAAGCAGCACTTTCAGGAGTAAATTTTCACCCTACAGAGACAAAATTCTCACTGCCATCTCACTGACATGTACAACTTCCTGATCAAACTTCACAGGATATGTCTTTTTCAACCTACATAAAACTGATTGTTCTCCTTCCTTCCTGCTTCTCAAACATGGATCATTCCAACTCTTTATTCACAGGAGAAACTGTACTGATTTCTGAAATATCAAATATGGATTAATGTGCAATGCCTTAGAGCAGATCTTTCCACACTAGAAGAAGTACTCTATATTTGTTTTATCCTTGAAAATATACCCTTTTCTTTCTGGAGGTTACTGAGTCCTTCAATAGGTGAATTCTTGCAGGATTCCTATCCTGCCTAGTCCAAGGATATATTGTCCTCTATATTCCAAATGTACAAAAAAGGGATTTGTAAAAGATTGAAAATCTGAATCTTGATCACTGGGACAATGATAGCACCCCAAGAAGTAAGTCTATTTGCAAAGCTTGTGGTTTGCAGGTCATACTGCTTGCCACTGAAAGCAATAGCAAAGTGAAGAGATGAACTTTGAACCACAAAACAGGGAAAGAGGGAAACACTTTTTCACCCGGGACACCTGCTTCCAAACTGTGACTGTCATAGGGGCAAAGTCCTGCAAAGACACCGGCACCAACAGAAAAGTGCAGCATTTGATACTCAAGAAAAGGAGGCAGTGTTCCATAGAGATGATCTTCGAGTAAGGACATATGTGAGTTGTGAAGCAGGCATGGGCACTGTCAACTGTAGCATCTTCAGAGAAGACACCTCTGGGAGGCATCAGCTCCCACTCTTGGAATCCCACAGAACACTGAACAAAGGAGGAACTGATACCTCAAATGCCAATGAGATGCTGATGCTCTGATGACTGATCACGTAAATCTTTGAGAAACAGCCAGGTGAGTTCCTATTAGCATCTTTAATCTCTAATGTGACAGATAAAGGTACCATCTGACACACTGCTTCTGAAAAGAAAATGTCTGAGGAGAAAAATTCTTATTTCCTAGTTTATGAAAATTTGAAGAGTGAATTGAAAATATATCCAAAAGAAAACATGCTTACATGTTTAACCAAATCTTTTTGTACTGAAGATTAAAGAATACATTCTTTTACAAACCTCTTCTTCTTCCCAGTCTATCAAGTCCCAGTCATAAGCAATTACTGCTCGCCTTCTTTTCCAAAATTCCAGAAAAACAGTTGCTGGAGCAAATAGAAAAATAATATAAAATTGTTTTTCAGTCAAGAAAGTGTTAACAACAATCACAGAACTGTTGAATGAAGCTGTTACATTGTTTTCATTTCTTTGCATAAATAGGTTCCTTTGAACAGCAAATCATGCTGACGATCAAAACTGCTTTCAAAAAGCATTGCTTTCTAAGAATTACTTTACTTTCTTCAAGTATGAACTAGGCTTTAGAGATTCCATTTAGTACTAAATGAGAATGTTTAATTTCTAACCTACCAAGGGAGGACTCTCAAAGAATAAAAACGTTCCTGTGAGTCATCATTACTAGATATAGCAGATTTCTGATGAAGCAAAAGGTTTCCTGGGGCTTTTGTAGACAAAGCAGTAACTTTCCTTCTTTGAAGACCATTTACAATACACAGAGACCAGAACCCTGAGGAAGCACATTACACTGCACATGCAAATCTGTAGAGCATTACTGAGGAAATAGGAACTCTTGTCTTACACCTGTCTAAGCCAGACCATTTCTTTTACACTACATGAGTGTATATATGTGGTGCGGCATTAACATCTGGTATTTAAACATTCTGTGCTGCACAGCCCTTATTGACAGAATTCAAGATAGTATAATATGCCTATACATGACTGTGTTTCCATTTTGTGATAGGAAGGACAATCAAGGAAGCACTCAGTCATAAAACAATATCTTCATATTCTGGAGATTAATACTGAGTCTGTTTATGTTTATTTTTAATTATTATTATTTGCTTTCTGAAAAGAATGTAGAAGATGTCTAAAGCTAACAGAAATCAATGGAAAGACTTCCTCTCACACTGTGAGTTTTGGGTCTTTATTGATCACTGAAAAGCATCAGGCTGATAACCACAGAAAACATAAACCTCTCTGTTCATGAGCTAGCACAGTATCAGCTGTAACAGTGTCACAATACCCTGGCTGTATGTTCCACATCCAGTCCTAAAAACATCTCCTTAATGGACTATCTACCCTACTGCAGCGTATTGATGATGATGTCGCATGCAGGATACTATGCACTGGTGCCAGTTTAGGGAAAGTGAACTTTTAGCCAGTAAGAATTACTATGTTGTAATGCATGCCAACGCGGCTAAGATATGCTTAGAAAATGAGCACTGTGAGCAGATAAGATATCAAAAGCATGCCTAAGGAGGCAGCTATTTAGCTTGAAGGCATTTTCCTACATCACGTTATCCTTTGTCTGAAAGCTGGAGTTATGTTACACCAGGTAACCAGCTGCTTTGATTTAATCTAATAAAGTCAATTCAATCTCCTCAGCCTAATGTTTCTATGACTTTTCGTAATAACTGCAGTGTGATCGGTTTGCATCAGCAAAACTGGTAAGTGCTATAAGTGCTAATAAGGCTCTACTGTGGCTGAACCACCACATTATTCATTCCTCAACTTGTCTTCTGGTGGAGCTGCTTCTTTCCTATCAGCTCATATTGAATTATTTTGTACAGGCTAAACAAGCAGCCCTGCACTTTTCAGAGACCTCGGAGAAACAAGCCTGACCGATTCCTACCACTCTGTTTCCATTCCAAAAACAGCTTGAGGAGGGACTGAAGTGGACATATGAGTCCACAGTCATGAACATCTCAGATACGTCTGTGCTGAAACATACATTTTTTCCTCTTTTTTTTTACACACATGGAGTGACAAAACTATACTATACATATTATATTTAGTATATTTAGCACCTGCCAGAGTAAGTAGGTGCAGCTCCTGAAGCTTCCTTACAAAGCTAGTTTTCAAATAATTGAGTAGCAAATAGGATAATCTACTCAGCGCTATTTTAGCTTTTACTGTGCTATGCCTTTTTTCTTCTATCCAGGTCAGTATGCACTCCTCCCTTGCTAGATATTTTAAAATGTGCTATAAATAACCATCTTTGATTGATTCACTGTACTACTGAGGTCTTCTAAAAAGTACTGCATTTTGAAATGTCTCTGCTTCTTCTCTAGTCAACTAACCACTAATACCCTATATCACACTTCAGCGCTCTTTTCTGACTTCGACAGCTCAACACGACACTTCTCTTACCCTTCTCCTGTTTTTACCTTTTACTCTCCTGTACTTACCCTTCTCCCATTTTCCCATTGGTATGTTTAAATCAGATGCTGAGAGTTCTCAAAAAAATCTTGCTTGGAATTTTTAATTTCTCATTGACCTTAACTCCCAGGTCTTTTTTTAGCTTTTTCTATACTGTACTTGCCTTGCTTCAAAGCTCAGCCTTGCAGCTCAGTCCTCAACATCCACTTGTACAAACAGCTGTCTTAGCATCACTTCTTCAGACACTTTTGAAACAGGTTGTGATCTTATCTAATTATGCAAATAGCCTCTCACAGCAAATAGCTTAATCCTGACCTTCTCTCAGAAATCTTTTCTTTATTATATTTCATTTAATATATTCATCCTGACTTACAGAATATATTCTGTACTCCAGGAATATTGCTGAAGAACCCCCTTAAATTCTGTCTTCTCAGAAATCAAATCAATGTGAATGTTTTATGCTAGAGGCAAGGTTTGTAGGTAAGTAATATCTTCTATTAGACTAACTGATATAATTAGAAAAACATGGTTTACGTTGGCATTTCTTACTGCTTGAAAAAAAAATAGTGTTAAATTATTCATGCCAGGCCTTTTTTCTCCTCCCAAGTTTGCCCTCCAGCAAGTATTCTAAAGCTACTTCCTTTAGCGAAGGAAACATGCTTCTAGGTAGACCAGAAAATATGTCAAAAAGGACTTTTCTTGTGTCCCTTAGTCTCTCAAAGATATGCAGAGACAGAGAAACTACCATCAGGCCACCTTGTCTTTAGCAAAGAATTAGAAATTATGAATAGCTGAATTCTACTATTGGCCAGTTACAGAACTTTGCTACTTAGCTTCAGGAAACATCTAGACAGTGACATCTTTGCACTCACTTTCCCCAGTACTTCAACTGGAAAAGCAAAACTACAATTCCACCTGGCTTTACAGCAACATACTGGGAATCAACTGATCATCAAATTTACCTAGATTTGTTTCTAAGAATGAATTTTTGCTGAATTTTAAATGTCAACATTTACTTACAATAACCATCTGTCATTTTCTGTCTTTGGCAAGAATCCAATTCAGACAATAAAAAGAGAGGAGTTTTTCCTAGAAATGGGACCTACCTTTTCATCAGGCTTGGCATATCTCGAAGTATACATAAAGGACAAAGTGTAGGTGTTTCCCTCTACCACAGAAACACACAAAATGCTATTGCTCTCCTCTTTTTGAAAGCTTTGAATGTTTGGAAATATCATCAGGATTAGAGATTCACAAAAGGAAGAATTCTTTTCCAGCTTCTGAGACGATGACATCTCAGTAAGCATCAACAACATTCTGTTCATCAATAAAAAAAAAGTATTAGCGTTTACAGGGACTTGCTGTTTCCTACAAACCACAGCACTTTATAGCTTCAGCCCTTTTGAAAGGGGTTTTCCCTTCAACAGAAGCTCCAATACAGAAGAGCTTATACAAACTACTAGTGAATATCCTCAGTGTACCTAAGGGAGACTACCTTTTGTCCTTTGCTACACCAGTTTACAATGAAAATTGTCTTAAGTCCTATGTCTTTTGGAAATACATTAGTAAGTATAATATTTTTTTCCTATTGTATCAATTACTTTAATTCTTATATAGAACTTTGCTTAAACCAGGCAGAAATGCAACAAGTGAGGCGATGGGTCAATATATTTTTTGAAGAAAAGTGTTTTTCTATTCCAGTGTCTCCTGGTGCACTTGATAATTCCAACTTCCTTTGATGGGACTGACTTATCCCACAACTAAGCACTGTAAAAGATGGGTCCCTCTGTTTCAGAGTCCTACAGCCAGGCCTACTGCTGCTCAACAAATCAAACAGCTCATACTGATATTTGTCATGGTAATTCTTCTCCCTAGCCTGGCCACAGCGGTTTGCTCATCATTTGAAAAAACATTTTATTTCTATTTAAAAAGGGAGCAACCCTCTTTCTCCATCAATCAAAGATGTCTTTAGAGTAGGAAGAGGAAGCCTCCATACGGATCACCTCTTCATGGCAAGCCCAACCTGAACATGCCTGGTTTTGAAAACATCAAGCAAATGGCTGAGGCTTCTCCTTCAAGATATGAGTTGACTAATGGATTTAAAGACAGTGAAGGAGGTATTTCAGGTAATAAGACAGTGGCTAAGTTCAGGCTAAAGAGGTAACACAATTCATGCTGCCTTTTTTTGCTTTCATTCTCTATTTTTAAAAGCACTGCCATAATTTTTATATGCTAGTGTCTGTCAAACTGAAGCATCTAGAAGGCTGAAGCTTTCACAGCCAATTTGCCATGCACTTGCCAGTTGTTTCATGCTGACAGAAAAAAACATTCCCACAATTAAACTGCTATCATTGTTTCTTCTCTTCCCCTATGATTTACTGAGACGATGGTAATGCCTGCAGCTGCCAATAGGCCTACTGCAGATTGAAAATCCATTCAGGACAGTGGGTAAGCCAACTTATATATATAGTACCAGAAAATCCATGGGAAGTGTGGCTTTCCTTGTTCTAATCCTGGTTTAGCCCTAACTGTATGGAAAATATCTCCAGAATCTCACTGTTGTCTCAGCAAAATATTATTCATTAAAGTACAGTTTGGGTGAAAACACAGGATCACCCAATTCCCCAATCCATAACCTATACTCACAACCTTGTTCCTGTTCCTGTCCCTACATCCCTCTTGGTAGCAAGCTCACAAGCGCAATGTAAGCCAACAAAAGTGGTGAGGAAATCTCTCAGCCCAGCTGCTGTCCTATAGTCTCTTCTCCACTAGCCAAATCATCTCTCTCTGTGGACTTAGGTGCTGGAGATGCATGGATGGACAGTGTATTCCGGAGTCCTTGCTCACTGGTGTGGTGATATTCTCACGGGATATTTGGTCTGGGAGTCTGACAGAGATGCTGAAAGAGGGGGAAGAATGTGAGGCTACCTAAAGTGAGGTGCAGCTTCTGTCAGCTAGGGACAGCTTAGCCTTCTTCCACGCAACAACCACAAGACAGGACCAGGCACGGCTATCTGAGTGAACAACTCCCCTTACTAGAGCTGCTTTTCCTACAGCCTTGGTTCTGGGCAATGCTTAGACATAGGTGCAACACTGTGAGTATAGCTGTTTCATGAAAGCAGTGTTACTCTTTAGGAGGAACAAAAGCACTGGTGCCAAAAGGTGTACTCCTAAGAGATGTTCACCAGCACTTTGGAACAACAACATAAATATTCAACAATGTTAACCTATCGATTTTCCTATTGAGCTGAGATGGAAGTCTCTGCCTCTGAACTGTCTTGGAAATTCTCAACTTCACTGAGCACATCGAGAAAAAGTTTGGAAAAACTGAGTAAACATCTAAATAACCTTTAAGACTTAGAAATTTTTGGTGATTCTCAGCTCTGGCATAGCCCTAAAACAAAGGTAAAATACCAAGGAAAAACATAAAAACTGTAAGATCTCTGAGTTTTTTCTTTAAGGTGATTTGTGATATTTTAATACCGCCAATATCACATAGGTTATATACCAATAGGCCTGACTGGTGTACGACCTAATTTAATTAGTTAACTAAGACAAAAATGTAGTTTTGGAGGAAGGAATTGAGACAGATGGGTAGGCTAATCTATGCTGTCCTGATGGCTCAAATGTTGCCTCCTGGATATTTCTTGTGCAAAAGAGATTTGCAGTTTAAAATGCAGATTATAAGGATTACTTGGACAACTTTCCAAAGCAGTTGGAGGTGTGTGAGTAAGAACAGGAGAACAATGGCCAAATCAGATTAGCTCAAGCTCCTGGAGCTATGAGATGGATGCCATTTTTGAGGCACCTCATGATCCATTTTCTAAAAGTGTTAACCTCTCAGAATGACATGGTAGGAGCTAAGAGCCTGTGCATGATCAGGGCATGTTTGAAAGACCCTTTCTGCTGCCAGAAATTATTGCTTCCTCTTCCCTTCAATTCTGCCCATGAGACCACAGTAGGAAAAATAGTGGAGGCAGAAACAGAACTGTCCTATATGCAAAAATCAGCCTCCATGGCAACAGTTAGACTGCTCTTGCATCAATTTGTCATTCAACGAAATCTTTCATTTATTTCATCAGTTTTGCTTTAATTACAACCAGCTTACATGTATTTACGGTTTATTGCCTTTCTGCAAAGTGGGAAAAACAATACCTTAATTCATTTTAGTAGACACACTAAACTGAGCTGCCCCAAGCTAAAAGAAGTCCTGCACAGTAACAGAGAAAAGGCCTTTGCCAACACATTGAAAACCAATTACAATCCCTCCAGAATATATCTACATGGACATTAAACACTGCATTCATGTTTTTATTTTAATTAAAATTATTATCACATAAAAATCTGATTTCAACCACTTCCATCTTCCTTTTGCAGAAACAGGAAAGAATCAAGCCTATACTGTTTTTCTCAGTGTCTGAAAAAAAAGTGTGCTGGAAATTACAAAGGCCTGCATTACATCATAATCTTTAAGAAAAAGATTGTGCAATTACTTAATATCAAAACAAAACTTACCCCACACTGCCATGAAAACAGCAAAAAAGACAGTAGCTCCATTGTCAAAAAGGTGGGTTACCTAAGGGATATATTAATAGTACAATCAGTTTGTGATAGAGTTTTATTTTCTATTTTGACCTAATAGAATAAATGTGATCATGAGTGTAGCTGGCCTGACAATCCTGAGGATCCTTCCCTTGACATATGAAATGCACCTACCAATTGACAGGACTATTTGCCAGCCTGGCCTGGGTATGACCGAAAGCTTTCATTTTAAGGAGCCATGTACAAAGGATGGATCATAAGATAAAGGTTGATGCCAAGGACACCATAGCACGTGCATCTAGGACATGACCTCTGGGATTGCTGACTCCATAAGTCCAAATGGCATTCAAATGTTTTACAACCCAAACTAAGTCTTGGTAAAAGACAATGAATGCTAATATTGGCTGAACTTATCTTTCCTTTCAAGATTTTATCTGCCCAAGATCACTAAAGACAAATGCAAAGGCAACATTAATGCTTTTATCAGGAAAGCATTTCTAATTACATAGTTTAAAAAAGTACCTTGGCATAAACACAGCTGTCTGACAGCCTCATGAAGGGACAGTATTTATCACATATAGGACACATTATGATATCTGTAGCTTGGCAGACTTCTTTACTGGAAAAATAGAAAAGATAAAAATCAGTAGCTTGATGCACAATGAACAGTCTTAGAATGGATTGATAAATTTCACTAATAGCTACTTATTGAACAATACCGGTTCTGTAACTGAAGCCAAGATCTTCATAACTGCATGTGTATATATCTAAGACTTCAGAGTTTACAGTCCTAACTGCAGAGGACAGCTCTTCATGGCTAGCCTAGCAGTATCTCTTTACCATTTCCAGCTTCTTCTTAAGTCAGAAGTGGCCTTTGGTAAGAGGAGGGTGGGCATGATTGCAGATGAAGTTAAGTTTGACTTATTCTTGTCATTTGTCTTAAATGTGCAAGAACATAGAGATGCTGCACTCAGCAGAAGGTCCCGGGGGTTCTTCATCTGAAGAATGCCTCCCTGTGGTGGATCTTTGGAAAAGGCCTTAAAGATAGTGAAAAAATGTCCCACTCTTCTGCTGGTCTGTTAACTACGGTAATAAAGGAGTTCTACTTTTTCCCTGCTTCATGCTGAGTTGCCAGCAACATCAGCAACTGGAGCTGGGCAAGAAACACTGCCTTTCATCCCAGTTCCAGAGCACAAAACAAGGGAAGCTCGATACTGGGTAGCTTATGAGAAACAAGCACAGTCTTTTCCTGAGTTTTCATTCAACAGTTCAAAATGAAATAATTAAAAATTCATATGAAGATCTCTTAAATTATTCATAATAACCCACTACTGTAATTTCCCTTATAAAAGCGCCCACGTTACCTGACTTGGCAGTGGTTCAAAGTGGTGACTCCATACAAAAAGACAAACAATCCAATGAAGGCGGCTGGGAAGAGCATCCCCGTGTACCAGCCTAACCAGGCAAAGTACAGCCCAATTTTCTCACCAAAGTACCGTCTGTTACAAAACACAACACAACGAAGTTACCTGCTAATTAGAATAAATCTGCTTAATCTTGCTTGTTAATAGAAAGTAAATATTTATATCATATCTGAAGAGTAGATTAGAGAGCAGAGTCTGAATCTCCTAACGAAAAAGCCTGCAACTTGGCTCATAAATCCACACTGAGACACCTGCCTCAGGAAAGAACTTTAAAAAAAATAATTTAAAATTCACAACCAGAGCTTATAGTGAGATGAGTGGAGACTTCAGAAATAAACGCTGAGTTCATGTTAAAAAGCTAGTTCTTTGTGTCTGGGAAACTGATGGCGCTCTTTGCCTTTTGGCTGTATAACTGTATTTCCCAAGCAATTGTACTGAAATTAATTTAACCCCTGAAACTGGTGTAACAGCAAAAATTATTTGGGCCCAAATTATTTTTAAGAAATTACCTAACCAGAGGTTATTCTCCAATCCAATTTATTTTCATTTGATTATTTCTTTTCTTAGCTCATTTCATGCAAAATTAATCTCATGATTCTGCCACAGGGCGAAGGAAAATAAAGTGTGAGTGAGATCCGGCAAATATCTTTATGTATCATCTTGCACTGATTTGAGGAAAGTAGTCTGAACTAATCCTGATTTGTTAGCTATATTGCTTAAAAACTAACTGCAAAGTGGCCAGGAAGCTCCTATTTGCTAAATATTCATTAACTTTCTTCCTCCTCCTAAACACAACCAAACCTTTATTTATGTGTTAAAGAATACATCAAACACGCAAAAAAACCTGCTGAACTTATTGGCATAGGAACAGGCGCATGCATTGTCTTGTATTTGATGGTCTTGTACACAGTAGGATGTTGATTAGATTAGGATGCTTCACAAATCAATATGCAATTATCATGATTACAATGAATATTTTAGTAGATTATTTGCAAGATTAGTTTTAAAGAATAAGGCAAGATGATATTCTTGCACTTCAGACTTTACAGAAAACTTAAGCTTGCATATCAACTGAATTTGAGAATAGCTGCTGCTGAAACCCCACTTTTACATTAATGATGAAATTTCTGATCTGTCCAGAGACAAAGAATGCAGAGAGACAGCACTGCTGGCTCCTTTATGCTACCAGAAAACATCTTTGGTTAAACTTTCACAGTGAGGAGGAAAGAACACATGATGGGCTCTAGGGCTGGAGGCAGTGGAAAAGAGAAAGAAAAGCTTGGTCTGGAATGGACAAAATCATCAGTTTTCAGATGAAAATAAAAAATTTCCAATGTGAGCAATATCTGTCTGGGCTGAGCTCATGCTCTGTTGAATGATACTGACCTACGCTATTGTCATTTGAGTTCACCAGTTCTGTATGAGAAGTCAAATCACATGGGGTTTGTTTTTCTGTCATTCAATGGAAACTCAGATTTACAGGATAAAGAGGTGATAAGTTAACAATAACATACTGAGCTCTGACAAGGGCAACAGGTATGGTTGTAAAAAGACACACTGGAAAATGCTTTCTGAGCCCTCACTTAAGAGTGTTAGTGAACCCTTTGGCCTAGTTATTTTCCTGACACCTTGGATGTCAAACTGTGCCTGCTCCAATGAAAAGGTGGGCTCACATTTTGAGCTTACTTCCACTGAATGCTTATGATCTCTTTTTTTCCGTATACATAGTTCAAATTAGTGAATTAAACCTAACATCAGGAGTTTTTATTTCATTCTCTACATTCAAGGATGAATGCTTCCTTGTTCCACCGCCCAAGTTGAAAGACATTCATGACAAACTTCGTCTTCTATCCTGCTGAACTTTTCCTTCTAAATGGCACAAATCATAGTACTCTTTTTTGATCTAGAGATCGAGCAGCTTTATCCTAAAGAAGGACCAAGCGAAGTTTGGTGTCTGCATAAAGAAGAATGGACATGATGGGGAGCAACCCAAATCTCTGTAATGTAAGTAAAAGTCACCTGAGGATATTTGTGAGTTGCCCTTTGCTTCACAACTGGTATTCCACAGGCTGCACTACTGTAATTTACACCAGGATCAAGTTAATATTTAATTTCTTAGGATCCCATAGCGTATTTTTTCTGTAAATCTCTGCTCAGAAAAAATATGAACAGAGTGCTTATGGGCCGAGTGCTACAGAAACAAACTATGGCAGTAACAAGGTCATTGGAGACCTTCCTAAATGCCATGTTCACAGCAGTTCCACATTAATTCCGATCCATAACTGAGTTAGCCTGGACCATCATGACCCTCAGGAGACAAAGGTGGTTGAGAGATACCTTTGCCACTCATTCCATTAAAGTTGCACCAAATACAAAAACAAGCTCTGTTTCTTCTTTGTCACTATATACAGAACATAAATATCATATAGCTCTCCAAAGTGATGGCAGTTCTTCTACTTTGTCACTATATACAGAACATAAATATCATATAGCTCTCCAAAGTGATGGCAGTTCTTCTACCTTCATGCTGGTACTTTAGCCAGAAATCAGTAATGTACGTGAAGAATTCTAGGGTGCATCACTGTGCATTATTTATACCCAAATTTAACCTGTTATCACTTTACTCTTTGAAAGCCTCTTTGAAATTCTCCAACACTACTAAACATTTGCATTTTTGTTACCTTTGTTAACTTATTATCATCCAATTTTTCAGATTATTAATAAGAATAGGAAAAAATGATTTGATTGTTCTCCTACAGAAAATTTCCTCCACAGCTAACCTAAAAAGCAGACATAACCCCCCAAGCACCTAATAGAATAATCCATCTCTCCTATCCTCATATATGCTGTGCCTTTCCAATAATAATAAAAAAATAAATTAAGCTTCTCAATTTTATGCTAGCCCATCACCTACCTTAATGATGAACTGCCTCTCCCCTCACTGCATTCCAATGGTAGAACTATCACTGACTCAACTGGGCCAAGATTTCAATCTCTGTGTTTATCAGTGAGGCACATTTTTGAAAAGTATTAAGCTACAAAAATTTCAGACTATTCTGTGTTTAACAACCTTCATTATATAATCTTTTGCTTTCAGGATGTCTACAAGGAAGTCATGGAACTAAAACACAGGCAGGTTTGGATTGAAGCTGAGAACATACCTGTCCTCATTAATCATTTTGCAGGTTAGAATGAAATCCTACACAGAACTTTTTATGTCCCAGGAACAAGTTGTGAGGGAGCTAGAGCTTTCCAACAGGTGTTTTGGTCACATGAAGATCTCGTGTTATGGCAGCAGGTTGAAAGGGAGTTGTCAGCTTACAAACAAGTCATTTAATGTAAACATGGAGTTAAATGCAAATTACTTGGGTATTAGCTTTGTCTTCAGGCTCATTTAGGTAAGTTTACAATCACTTTATAAAAATAGTTTTCCCCTCCCTTTTTCTCCTGTAAATAACATGCACAAGCAGCAGGAGGAGCAATTTGTGCACAGCTTAGAGGAAAGCAGCAGTGATCCAAAGTGTCCAGGAATCACTGCAACTGTTTCCATTGATTTAGTTTGTCCCAGAGCATATAAAGGTAAGTCCTGCCTCTTTCCAATTGTTATCAAGTCTAAGGATCTTAAATTATTCTTGTAAAGTGACTATGGATACTAAATTCTAACAAAAGTGTAATTGAAATCATGGTACCACATCTGTTGATTAATAATACTGCCTTTGCAAATGTGCCAAGTCTGTGCCTTCATACCGCCACACATTTCAAAGCAGAGTGAAAGCAGAATCATGCAATTCCCCTCAAATTACTTTTTCCCATTTATTTCTAGTGACTAGTACCTCCATAACAGCCAGCTGATGAGATTAAATGAAATCTGGGAGGTACCAAATTGACAGCATCAGAGATCTAAGGCCTCTTTTTAACAGCTTACAGAAAAATGGAACAGCACTAAAGTATAAACAATTTCTGTTCCTATTGTGACAACTTGACTTTAAGATGGAAATATCATATCTGTTAATGAGATAATTTACCTAGTGTACTCCTTAGGCTTTCTAAAGCATATAATAAAGGGGAACGCCAGCTAGCAGCTGTAAATTCTGGTCCAATGTCTGTGGAAGAACTAACATCGATCCATTCCTTTTGTACAGATGGCAATACCACTCCCTTCAAGCACACCCCACGTAGCTGTTCACATGGGAAAAAAATAAAAAAGTTGCTCCTGCTGCAAAACTGGTACTAAAAAATCTTCTGTTTAAAGTCTGCACGTTGAGATAGTTCTGAGTGAAATGAACAACAGGTCTTGCTGGTGTTGACAGCTCTTCAAGGAAAAATCTCCAGCTCACCAGATGTGTGAGCTGCTGAGAGTGGCAATAGACACAAAATATTCAGCAGGAGCTAAGGAAATGCGAAGGATCTAGCACCTGTGAAGTGAGAAGAAAAAGGCATTCCCTCACTTTTCCTGTCACCCCTCTTTCAGTGAATTCATTGCAGCTACAGGTGCAATCCAGGCAGCAAACAGCAGGCTACTGAGACTAACGTTGCTGTCAATGCTCAGGGAGCCTCACAGCTTCCCCTGCCCCTTCCTCTTTGGGTAAACACCTATTCTGAACCACCACAGGTGCAGGACAAAGTGACCTCAGCCAGGGAGTCTGCTATTTTGATTGCTGGTTTTGTTTTATAAAATGACTGTGTAAAAATCTGTGGATGTCACTGCCTGATGAAAAACTAAAGCATCTTACAAAGTCTTAGACAGAAAACCCAGGCTACTCAAGAAGGCTGCTACCAAGGTCCAGAACAATCACGTGTCTAACTTCACTCATTCTGTTGATTTATTCGCATGCTTAAAAAACCTTCCAGATGTGAACCAACTAAACCCCAGATATTGGCTGAACAGAGCTTTCACAAACAAGAAATACTGATGAAGAACAGTAGCCTTGACCACTACGGACAAATGATTAAAAAACATTGTTGAGATAAGTTGTTTATACTGTGACATTAATATCTTACTGCAAAATTAAACATAAAAAAATTCAGTATAACTTTTGGCTCCCTTGTAAATGAGCAATTTCCATAGTGTAATTTGACACAAATTCTATATTTCTGTACAGGCCAGTGGATTAAAAAAGAAATAAGAAGCTTTCAGGATTAAGTTATGAGGTTCAAATACTTTAATTTGTTTTCTAAAGCATTTTAAAGATTATATGACTCAGTAAAATTTTTTAATTACAGTTCTCTGTGAACTTTTTATCCATGGAAATTGAACATCTCCTATTTAATGAAATGGAGAGATTTTATATGGCCTTAGTCAATAACACTGTCCATCTCCAGGGCCACCCTCTACAAGTATTTCATGTGGAAACAATTTTGAGAATTGATAAAAACAAAGGTTTCTGTCAGTTACAGGACTTATAAAAGGGAAAATTAATATGCTGGACCAATTGCATGCTCTGTATGACCCTTCCCAATGGCCAGTATCTTAATATTGTCTATGATCTCCATACATCTTAAGACTTCATTAATAGGCCTTTGTAGCTTCATATGCCTCTCTTCAAGTAGAAAAAGCCCATCAATACCCAATAATACTTCTGCCAACATGACCAGTAAAGGCTCTGGCTCTCTATGCATAAAAAATATGTAATCTTCTATTAGCACATGCAAGCCCATTTGAAAATATATTTAAAAGGGCTATAAGAATTTGGAGTCACTTTTAGGCTTTCTCAGTGTTTCTTCTTTGCAGGTTACTTCCAAGACGAATACAAATCCAGGCTGTGGTGATGTAGCTGGACTGGATTTAAGAGAGGTGGTACTGGAGAGACTTCCACCCACCTGCCACTATTGCTGCTGAACTCAATAGCACACTCTGTAAGCTCTACTCCGTACCATTTGTAAGCATCATTAAACTTCATCTAGGGTTCCTTCCATGGCTGCTTTTTAGTAGAAAAGAAGGTCTACTCCGTAAGAGCCTGTTTTTCACCAAGCCATGCTCTGAGGAGGAAGAACTACTGGAGTGAACAGTCATGCAACCAATTCTTTCCAGCCACCACAGATTTCTCTCTTCCTTTTATTTGTTCTCTTAAATATTCTGCAAACCCTTAATTGGAAGTCATGGTACCAAGAAATTCTAGATGGAAACTTTCTTCACTTTCAACTCCTCCTACAGCAGCATCAATGAATTCCCATGACCTCAGGATCACTTATTAAAACCAACATAATTCAAATGAGCTTTTCATGTTTTGTTTCTTTTTCTTTTTCTTTTTTTTTTTATAAGAGGTAAGTTATGCTCAAAGCACCTATAATGGGACATACTAACAGCAGGAAAGTCTTACCTCACGAGATCCAGTGGTTGGTATTTATACCACACTCCCCAGGAAGCCCAGCACTCATAGAGCAGGTGTCTGTGGTTTTCTGCCCCATGGGTTCTTATTGAATTCTTACTTCTGTAACTTCCCTACAACACAAATCTGGATATTAATGAACAGCAGAATATCAAAGAAATCTCTTGCACTAGCAGTATGGATAACACAAGTTATGCAAACTCCATACTTGTGCTCCAAAAGCTAAATATGACATTAAAAGGAGAATTTCCTCTGACCTCAGTAAGATTTGAGATTATTCTTCCTAAGAAATTTATGATAAATGGAGTTCAACTCAAAGGCTATAAACTGGAGAATCTCAAAGAGAAAACCACAGCATGATAATTTTCCCTGTGAATACATACTGATTTATCAAACCCAAATACCTTTTACAGAGCAGATCCAAACCAACACTCTCATCTCTTCTTACAAGAAAGAAAATTAAAAAAAAAAAAAAAGCATTACTGAATGGGATGGATGTCAGAGCCAGACACAGAATGCAAGAGAGTAGTAACATTAATAAGATTGAGAATAAATGATTACACAACTAAGAATTTTTGTGGGAAATATCTGTTCAAAAAGAAAAAAACCTGAGGAAAAATACCTCATGCAGAGGAAATGCAGCTTCATAGGAGCCATTACTGAGCAATCGATTCAGACCTAAGAACCAAAAGCATACAATTATTTACCAATAGGACCAGAAAAACTACTAAGCAAAAAAAGCAAAACACATTTCCATAATAAGCGGGCTAAATGAAGCTTGAAGCCCATTGACAGTAAAAGATAAATGTAGAAAAGTTAATCTTTTATAGATTTTAATGAACTAAGATATAATACAAGCAAAGATTTGTTCATATATTAATCATCTTTTATCATTTATTATGTCAGAAGTTTAAAGATTCATGTTGCCAAATCCATCTTTAGATGTAACTTTGGTGAAATCAAGACCTCACACCAGGACTGAAGTTTGACCCCATAAATTATAGTCAAAGGAAGCTATTTAGATGAAAAGCTGTTTTTCTTGGGAGCCAAAAACTTCAGAGAAGATCTTTGTATTTTTGAACTGCAGGCCAGTAACGCAACTGGAACTCTTCATCTGATAGCAACATTGTAAACCATGCTCAGTTTATGTCTTATTAAATCTGCTGGACTAAGAGATAGAACAGGAAAAAGACAGGCTGCAGTAGTATAAGACCAGAAAATACATTTGAACCTGAGCCAAAAGGACTGCTATTTCGCACAAAAAAAGTAATCGTACACCCCACTCGGTCAGGCCTTGCTCCTCGTTAATGAGAACCTTGAGAGAAATAATGAATGATTGCTGGGATGTGGGCACTTGTCACTTGGAAAGTCACCAAAATAGTACTGAAAAACTATCAGGCAATGCAAAACTAAATACTGGTACTAACAGCCTGAAGGCATTTGAGCCCCATTGACTGAGAGGCAGAGTCCTGATTCCTTTCCCAATTCACAGGGGAATGATACCAAAAAGAACACAGCAATGAGAAGTACTAATTCAACACAGATAGCACTTTCAGCGATTGCATTAGTATCTGCTTGCAGAATATGCTTTCTCCCACAGTCTGTGGCAGAAAACCAAAACCTGTACAGAGCTTTGCTCTGCCCAGTCATCAGCACAAACTTGTGTTCATGATAGGTACAACACAAGTAGATATGTAAGGGAGCCTGGACTCTTGAGGAAGGCAGGGACTGCTAGTGTGTGTGCTAGATGGAATGTCTGCAAGCATGCACGAATTCTTCCCTTTCTTCTCTCCCCTTTGCTCAGAGTCATTCTCAGAGCTATTACAGCCTTCATCCCAGGACCTGAGGAAGACACAAGTTCTGGGATGTTTCTCTACAGCTTGAGGAAGGACAGGGTTTAAACAGCAAGGAAATTAAGTAGGCTGAAGAGTTTTACGAGGATTGCCTCTCTGTGATGCCAGTCTTTATCTGGTACTCAAGCAGTATGTCCTTCATCACAAGACAGAAGACAGACAACGTTTTGTACTCCATCTCTCTTCTGCTACTGCCTGCTCTCCTAGATCTGCATATGTGCCTCTCCAAAGGTCCACTCCAACCTCTATCTGAAAGTGATGCCACTGTTATGTGTGGCATCCTGAGGATGATCACTGGTTAACTCCCTTTTGACTTACAGGAGCTACAGAGATGAAGAACATTCCATCTCCCTTAGGGATGGAGAGGTATTTAGGGAGAGGCACTACACACTGAGATGTACAGCAGCACAAATCTTGCTACCCTTTCAAACACATTTTTATGAAGGAATAAAAGCTTTTCTGCAGGAGTCTATCTGCTTCTCCAGGGTTCTTAATCCATAAATATTTCTTGCTTAAGTCATTCTCTTTCCTTGCAGAGGTGATAAATCCCATGTGGTGACATATGTGTCGTGAAAACAGCCTGGTATTCCAAGGGAAATGATCAGGTCTTGCAGGCAAAACCCCTGCAAAAGCAGTGGGTGAGATGTAAACAGATCAAAATTGAGGTGATTAAAAAGGAAGCAGAAGAGTCTGTTATAAGTTCAGGCAGACTTCTCTTTTTTCCAGTGGGACTTAGTAACCATATTTAAAAGCACATTGCTCAGCACTTACCAATTTTATTTTTTCCTTCTTCATATTTCACTCTTTGTAAGATATGGTGTACAATTCTACTTCTTGTAGCATTGTTGAAGAAAGTTTCTTTGTTGTGTATGATGAAACTATATGAAAATACAAACAAAAGGCATCTCAGGAATATATAGTAGCACATTGAAAGCAATGAGTTCCATTACATTCTACAGCACACTAAAAATCTCCATTATGTGAGCAAATGCAAGGAAGATTAAAGGACACCAGATTAAATGAGATGATGTCAGTAACAGTATTCATTCCCTAAAAGGAATTACATGGAGAAGTCTGAAGAAATATCAAAGATACTTAAGCATTCATTATGTTAAGCATTGCTTTTAGATAATTCACTGAAAACTACAAAGTACTAGCACAAAAATTTGCAAAATAGTAAGATTTATAGGTGCAGCTATAGAAATTAACATTTGATTGCTATTTCAGGCTTTTTTATCATGCTTTACATTAAGAGTCAGATGGAAACATCTACTTGGTAAACGTCAAAAACTGCAAATCAAATACTATGTTAGAAATGGAAAATGTTATTTCCTCCTATGTTTGGTCATGGAAATTAAAATAGAGTAGAAAATTAGCTTTTGGAAGCTACATACAGATACGCATGAATGTGGGTTTAATAGCTTAGCCAGAATAGTGATGAGTCCAGGAAACTTAAAAATTAAAAAGCCACAGAATATGTTGTATTGATTACATTGGTTGGCATAGAATATTTTAAACAGATTTTTTAATCCCAATATACATACTCAAGGCAAACAAGGTATTTTAGCATATCACCATAACTACTGGAAAAAGGCAAAAAAATTAAGTGTTTAGAGATACTATTTTAACTTGTCAATTAAATACTGCTAAAGAAGTCTTACAGCGGCCTGAGGTGTGTAGTGCTTCAGGATAGACTTGGAAATCATACATGGCTTTGCAGCTTCTGTCATTTGTAAATACAGGCAAGAAGTCCAACCTCTGGACCTTGGGGAATCCATATGCTCCTTCTTTATTATCAAAATTCTCTGCTGAATTTTCCATACAAGACACTCTGTAAGTTCCTTATGTTTGTCTTCAAAGGCAGATAGCAAAGTAATTCCCAAAGTAGAGGTATAAAAGACAAGTTGCTCCAAGAGCACCATGATTAAGGAAACCTGTTATTTAGACGTTACTATCTCATGTCTCTTTTCCTACTCCACCCCAGATACTTACAGGTCATTTGTGTCCACAATCTAATCAGTACTGTACTTTCTGCTTCCTCCACATCCCTACTAATCCCAAAGTCCTACATGTTCTACAGCATCCTACAGTGAAGGTGATTTGATTTATGCATATTGGCTGACCCCTAAGTGTGTGCCAATTTAACAATGGACTGCTACCAAACAGCGTAGAACATTCTTGTGCACTGGCCACTGCCTTTTCTGTACAGGCACAATTTTGAGCCACTATTCCATTTCAAGCTGTTGATACTCATGAAGTAAGACTCTGCTTATCTTTGAGACAGCTACATCTGTACCAAATTTATTTGAAAAGGTTCAGTATGAAAATTAATAACTAGAAGGATTTTGATAAGGAAATACTGTCATCACACAAGTCTTCATGATTAATCAGATAAAAAGCCAACCTAAACTCTGAAGCAGACAGAATAGCATTATTTCCAGCTGAAGATGAAGCTCTGTATTAGTTGTTTTAGTATAGGTTGTTTTAGTGGCAGCATAAACAAATTAAGACAGTAGTAAACCAGAAACTAACAGTGTTTCATTTTCTTTTAATGTCTGACTTTTGTCTCCAAGATCTGACCTCCCAGACTGCACTGAATGTTAAAGAACTGTGAAGATAACTTATGAAAACAAAACAGCACAGTAATTTTTCATTCTGACTTAGCTATGAGCTCTTGTAGGAATCAACTGAGAAATGAATCACCTTATCTAGGAAACTAGTAACATTGATCCAGCTAGCACCAATAATGTTAGTCTATTTTCCTTGTCAAATAAAGTTATTTTTTCCATTTGTTATCATGGCTATGTTATATTGCAACTACAGGCAGTTATTTCAAAACTTTTCCAAATAAGTTTTTCTGGATTCAGTCACTTCTATTTTTATGAGTCATGAATGAAAAAAAGGGCAAAAAATCAAACACTATGCGATCTTATCAAAAAAGAACGACCTGTTTAAAGAAGCACTTTTGTCATTTGCATTCATTAGTAAATTTAGCAATATTGTGTTATAGCTTTTGATTTCACATGGCCAAGAAGGAATAAACATGTGTCTGTGATGCAGATGTCAACACCTCAGCATAACTGCCAGAACAAGCTAAAGCAGTCCTAAACCACATGTATAAGCGCCGCAGATGTTCTGCTCTGCCTATCCTTGTGCCAGTAATACATCTGATGGCAGGATGGGAAGAGAAGGAAAATTCATCATGACTAGAGCAGGCCAAGGGCATGTTCTTCAGTGTTTTCCAACATTATTCATGGAGACATGGATGCAGAAGAGATGCTACAGTTCACCAAAAAGGAGTTTTGGGATGGAATTGCATGTGCAAAAGTTAAAAATAATTCTCACCTATTTTTTAATATAAAAATCACAGGGTTTAAGTCAAATACTTAGATAATTTCTGTAAAAGTGTCTGTAGAGTAGCCCTGGAAAGAGCAGTATCACCATAACCAAGGGGGAAGGGACATCTGGCACAGGAAACAAGAATGGGCAGACATGAGTAGGAGACATTGAAAGGTTGAGAATATCTCAAGCACTTGTAACTATGTGTTACAACATCCCACTTGGATGTTGACATAAATTAGGACAACGCCAGGAAGGTTTAAGTTTATCTCAAAAACCACAGGAATTGCTCTTGTCAGGTAAGTATCATGCACTTCAGTGTAGGACTTCCTTTTTTTCCACTACCCTTCTCTCCTATTCTTCATGGGCATTCTTTCTCCAAAACATTTGTGCTCCTTTCAGATAATCTTCTTTCAGAGTGTGAATGGTAAATCCATATGCATAGAATAGCCATCAAGGCTATTTCATGGTCTCCAGCATCCAATGAGGAATTCAGAGGAGAAAGACTTCCTCAGTCTGTGGAGAATCTCACCCTTCAAATTTCAGTTCACAGGAGCCAGAGCTGAAGACACTTCCAAGCTGGTTGTATATAAACATTTATCAGACATTACTGAGCTATAAACTACATAAGGCAGAGGCTTTCTAGAGCGGTTTTAATCCTTGCTGCTTTCAGATGAAAGTTTCCTCGCCTGTTCTGTTTCTGTTGTCCTCGTTAGAATTTCAATACGTAAACCAGTTTGAATACTCATAAGAGCAAAGAGTTTGTTTCTAGGCTTAGTAAGGGTCTAGTCCACTGAAGGTTTTGATCACTTTGTCACCTCATTTGTAAGATAAAAAATGAGTAAGGCTTAACATACTATTATTTTTATTACCCATGAAGTTAATGTATAGTAGATAATAAAGCCAGTGATTTGTTTCACAGCAGCTGTAACCACTGGCCTGGTCCTGTAAGTCCTTACTCAAAAGGAAAATCCAAATGAAGATAATGAGAGCACTTCTGGCAGGAAAGGTTCCAGAGTTGGTTCTTAATTAATGCCCCGTTTAAAAATGTCATTGTGGAAATACTGCTCTTACATTCATGCTGTAAGTGACATGAAGAGCCAGTGAAGGTTAATTGCTTTGAAATTCTATTTGTAGCTTTCTTAATTAGACTCTGAACTGGAGATTTCAAACTATCTGTCCATGGATAACAAAGACCCTCTAATGTGAATTCAGCCAAGAACAAACTAGCAATGAATTCCTGTCCGTACATTCTCCTTGGTAATTTAGCAGGTTGTACAAACCCTTCAGGGGTAAATTCAGCTCTTGAATCTTTGCCTAACACTCATTTGGAAAAAAAAAAGTGTTACTTTTCAAATTTGTTTTAATTTTGGGGTTTTTTTTTGAAGAGCAAGCAAAGGCAGGGAAAGGTTATTTTCTGCTCTACTGGTAAGACATACAAGCTAAAAGCTGAACACCCATTGTCTAGTTGCAAAGCCATAAAGTAAGGATGTATGCATGTACACATGAATGTCTATCTTTACTCCACAAGATCTCCATACAATGAAACATTTGATGTCTTTGAGAAACCTGGTCTAGCAAAAGGTGTCCCTGCCTGTGGCAGAGGGGTTCAAACTAGATGATCTTTAAGGTTCCTTTCAGCCTTAACCAGTCTATGATTTTGCCTGATATTCACAATGTTAAAAGGCATGTCCCAAGCAAATGCCAATTGCTGGAAGCAGTACCAACTAAAAGCACAGGTGTTATTCGAAGTAGTAAACACTATAATGAGAAGTATATTCTTTAGTACAGAAAAAACATTCAGCACTGCACTCCCAGGTAAACCAGTGGCAGTAGCTAGCTGCTGTTGGCTGAAGCAATAGCAGGTTTTTACCTCATTTTACATCCAAGAAAATCATCAGCTGTAGTAGCTGCAACAAGATGAGCCTGCAGCATTCCAGTGAGAATATCACCACACATCCCTGTAGTTTGTTTGAAAATGTGTGTATAATTATCACTGCTTATTTTCATTTTGCCTCACTTTTAAGGCTGCAGCTGACTCTTTTGTTAATCTTAAAGACAATGTTTATTAATGGTTAAGGGATTTTTCACATCATGTGTCTAAACCAGGATCACTTTGGTATGAAGAAAGTATTAATGGCTTTGTCTGTTTCAGATTTGGCACATCACAGCCTCAAAACTGCTAAGTAAAACAGAGTCATGAAAATGCTGAATCTCTCCTCTGCCTTCCTCTGCCCTTCCCCCCCAGATCACTCTGCCACCCAAATCACTTCTTAGTTTAAATTGGTTCAGTCACAAACATTCATCTGAGATAGAACAAACTTTATGTATTTTTCAGGGATGCCCTGTTTCATTCAGTTTTCAAGTCAAATAAAACTTCCAGGAACAAAGAGAATTTAAAACACCAGGGCATTTCCAAGTTTGGCTGCATAAAGATTTGTTTAAGAGCAGGACTCTGACAGAAGAACTGATTCTGTTTTCAAAAATTTGCAAATGTATGTTTATCATACCATAGATGTATTTAAACACAAGAATGACCATTCTGGTACAAAACGAGTAAGTGTCCACAGAGCCCTGTGCCTCATCTCCAGTGGTAGCAGCTCCCTGATCCACCCATGATCTTGAGGTGAAGCAGCTCAGAGGAACATGAGCACAGATAATCTTGTTAGGGATGGCATTTATTAAGGCCAGACTGAGCATCAGAGACAGCTTAAAACGTAACTCCACCCTGAGAGACACGTATTTTAGATATCTGACAAAGATACAGAGTGACATCCTCATGTACCACAAGGGGATATCTTACAAATGAGAATAACTCCATTAACCTCTGGTATGCAGGGCATCTTTGTTTAATTAATCCAGATACTGTCCTAGTCCTCCTAATTGTGTAACTTTTTAATCTGATTTTCACTGAAGTATTAAATGTTTATTTTAAGTGCTTTATTCAATTATATATTAGATTAATATTTAACCAGAGAGTTTGTCGCCTTTGGAAGAAAAAAAGAAAAAAAAGAGGAGAAATAGCTCCTGATATAAAGTTTGAAATCTCTAAGCAGCAATTAAAAAGCATTTTCGTAGCTAGTATACAGCTATCTGAGAAATTGCAACTAATTACTGCTGTTCCTATTCCCGACTGACGAGCATCTCGCTACATAAAATAACCAAGTAGTAGTAGAAAAATAACTAATTATCATCATTGTCTGATGGAAAACATTTTTTCACATATTGTGACTGTGTATTCTTGTAACTGATAATTTCCAGAAGAAATGCTTTGGCATAAATAAAGCCCTTCCCAAGCTGTGGCTGCGGAAGACAGATACTCCTCAGAAGTCTACCTTGAAAATTATCATTTTGCATTCCACACAATTCCAAAATATTCTGTGGAATGCAATGGCAGAGCTTCTTTCCTCCAAAAAGCGATTTCCTATCACTTAGGAAATAAAATGATTTTTGGTCTTCTCTTGTACTGATAATTTTGCGGTATACCTATAAAGTACGCCATAACCTCTTTAAAAGAAAACCTACGCCAGGCTGCGAAAGTTACAGGCACATCTAACAGATGTGCATTTCTTTGCCTGTTTTGGAAGGAGGGCAGATGCTCGGCTGTGCCTCTGAGAACAAATGTAGGTTTTTTTCTGAAAGCTAGGCTTTCTCCACATCTGACCTTTTCCACTTGAATGGGAAAGAAAAATGCAAGAAAGAAAAAGACCATCAATATGGTCTACTACAGTTGCACATGCTCATTGTACATCAATATTTCAAAGATATTAATTCCTATTACAAAAGGTCTGATCAGGCCTTGCTGGTTTTGGTCTTCACTATTTTCCTCCCCAAACTCTGTATTGTAAGTATTGTCAGTCATCTGTCTTTCCGTGCTTTTCAAAGTGGCTATCACAAATGAAGACTGCACTTAGACTATTTTACAAACATCATATGTATCATATTGGAGACCTCGATGTGAAAACTGTGATTAGATCAAAAAAAGATAAACTACCTATTCTTTGATGAAGCAAAAAAGGTCTGAGGCTATGAAGAAAGTAAGAATTAAGGCATTCCAGGCTAAAATTGCAATACTGCAATATCTGGACAAACATGAAACATGGACAAGCTCATATAAATATCTGAGGAATAAATTCTAGAAAATTAAAAGCACATAAAACCAGGAAAGAAGGAAGAATTCTCCAGCTATGCTATGTGTGAAACCTACAGTGAGGACACAGAGATCTTACCTGAAAATCCAGTTTATGGAGACTTATCCTTCCAAGTTGTATTTGTGAATGGCTTACTACATGGCCAGTAAGAAATTGTTCAGTGTGTCCTGAAGAAATATTATTTATGACAACACAGAAATCCTAGATATGTTCAACTTGCAAAAGCACATATCTTGCTCTCCAGACATACTTGTTCAATAGCCAGAAAAGTCCTTGTTAGTGCAGTTAGAAGAGTGATTATATGCTTTAGGCTCCTGTGGCTATTTCTTAAAGAACAGTTTAATGTACTTCCCGTTCATCTCTTCTTCTCAGTTAGGATCCCAGATTTGCAAGGAAATTTTATCTTTTTTACTATAAACTTGAAACTCAAAATCTGAACATACGATCTGATAAAAAGCAGACACCAGCGACATTTTTCAGCTACCAACTTAACACAGTGCACAAGGACTGAAAGCCTTGCATTTATTTTCAATTCTCTGACGACTTCAAGAACTCAATATGTTACAAACATTTACCTTCTTCAAAAATGTCCCTATGTTGGCTGAAGTCTTAAACAACACTGAGGTCAGCCAGTTGAGAATTGATGTGGGCCTGGGACCCTCCCTGTCCTGTGCGTGTTCTGTCTGAACCGGTTTTGGCACAACTGTGTGATGGAAGCAGATGCAGAGCCACATCTAAATGCCCAACAGCAGAGAAGAGACTGTCACTGTTATTCTAGCCTACAGGATGATGGCTATTGAAGACAATGTGAACTCCACAAGTAACTGACCATGACAATTACATAGCCTCCACTGCCACTGCATTGCAATTGTGAAGGTTACTACATTTACCAGCGGGCAGAGGTGAAAGAGAAATCATCTTCTTAGTGATCAAACCCTCAACTGGAACAAGTGATTCAGACAAATGAAGGTGCAAGTCACAGTAATTGATACATCAGTTAATATGTGTTGTGATAAAGATAAATAAAAAAATCCATTTCTACTCATACATACATACATACTCCCCACATTTGGGGATAGGTGAGCATCTTAACTAGTGGCTCATTATATAGAGGCTTTCAACAGAATGTTTATATACTTATATATTCTTGGAAGAAGCTGCAATTTGCTAAAAGCAAGCACTAATTTGTACAAAATCAGTGAACTCCAACATAATACACTTCTGATACTAATAAAATGATTCTTTTAAACTCTACATTTCCAATTATTTAATACTTGCACTCCACAATCACAGATTAAAAGCACACACTAAAGATGAAATGTTCTGCTTACCAACATACCCTGAAATTCTTGAAACAATTGAAACACCTGCATGCAACTCACTAGATGAATACTGAACAAGTCATAATGTTTCAAAATTCTAGTGAAGCAGAGTAAAACAGACATAGTCAACAGGCTGGAGCAGGACAGGAACACAGGAATCCTGTCAGAGCCAGCACCTTTTGGGAGAAGGAGGGCAGCTCAGCCAGTATTTTAGCAGTCCCCACACAAAAGGAAACGAAGACTACAAAGAAAGCAAAAGAGAAAATGTCAGGCCTGCTGGGGAGTACAGCTTTAAAGTCTGCGATGATGTAAAAGAAGTGCCAAACAACAGCAGGAATGTCAACTGAACTACCACAGCATTTAGCAAACCCTTCCTGTCAGTTTACCAATGCAAACATGAGCAAGGCAGAATAAAAATTACTCTTGTTTGTATATGCTGATTCTCCTTATGTGCTGTAATCTTAAAGGAAGTTAATAGTTAATGTTGCTGTTATTAAAAATACCAATCAGGAAGTTCCAATTTCTTAATTTTTTATGATTACCGGTCCATTATAAAGCTAATTTACACCTACTTTTCATCTTGCAGGGCACAATAACTGACCCATCTTTTTGTTCAAGTATTGGAAGACTCTCTAGTCTGAACCTGATGTTTATTCAGGGCACAGACATCAGTGGAGATAACCCTGGCTGGTGACTGGTGATAGGAGCAGACTTCTACTGAACTTTCCCTGGAGATTTGCACCTGATTTTGGTTTTCTGCTGTTTTTTGAAAAACACTACTTATAGCAGAGGAGGTCTATTTCATTTCTATTTCAATTCATTCCTGTTGCAGCTAATAAATCCAATCCTGAAAAACTGTTCATTTAAAGTGAGGCATTTAAGAGCATTACATTAACTTGGCTTCTCTCTGAATAAAATCACATATTTCAGATTTTTAGATTTTGAGCTGCCTGTAATTCATTCTGTGTCTTCTGTTGGCACCCTGGTCAGTGCTGCATATACTTTGTGATTTTATTCTCAGTTAGTCAATGACTGTTTCCCATATCACAAGCATTGTAACTACCCATAAGACATCCTCTTTCTCCAAAATTTAACAGCCTTGAATTTCAACATGAGATCTGAGAGTCACTTGGGGATTTTTCTGCTTTGCATTTTCCAAGTGAATAAAGGCTTCTGGTTGTCAAATGATTTGCCTAGTGACATTGGTGCAACACCAGTGATATTGGTATGCTTGGACAAGTGTCACTGACAGGTCTTAACACTGGCATTTTGCAAGCAGTTTTGCTTCCCTAAAAGACTGTGAAAACCAAACAATAGTCTCTGCTTACCTTAAAATTCTGTTTATTCTACAGTTGTAACAAAGTATGAAATGCAGTATCAGATTTATTCCAACCCTCAGTGTTAGGACTAGTTTTGATTATGCTAAAGTCATAGAAATACTGAAAAAAGAAGTTTTAATCACATCTTTAAGAGACAAAGAACAACTGCAATACTGACCCAAATATTAGCCATCTGACTACTTTAAGGACATAATTGAAATTCTGGTGAATTAAAAGGAACTCTTCCATTGATTTCCTTTAGCTTTGAGCTGGACCTTTAATTATTAGAAATGTAGATGGACTTTATGCTCTCTCAGGACTCTACCTCTCTGTTTTTGTGACAAAGCACTAACCTGAAGGTACTAAGACATGAACTGATTTTTTCCAAGGTGAATCCAGAAGGATAAGTTTTCATTTTGTAATTAAAATATAATAAAACACTCACTGATGGATCCTTTGTTGACTGAATGGAGCAGTATAGCAGTCATTCTCCTCCAGATCTGGCAGTGTCTCCTTGTCCAGTTTCATTGGCTTTCTAGGTAACCATCCTCGAAACCTGCTTATTTGTTTCTCGATCCTGCAGCAGATGAAAAGTGTGAGCATTTGAGATAGTGCTTTTTCATTACATTACAGAGGGCTTACAAAGAACACACGCTGGCCACCAAATATTTACAACTAGAAAAGATGCAGTGTCTTTGGGTTTGTTTTTTTTTTTGAGGCAGACC
>JANHGB010039597.1:22221-32278 GCA_026283785.1 Coracopsis vasa
GATCCAACACGGTTTACAGTCCGCTATCCTCCCGGCTACTTCTTCTGCTTTACGTGCAAGGGACATCAAAAAATAAAAAGACACCATAAAAATGAAAAAAGATCAGTCAGAGATAAAATTTCATTCTGTAAATTCATATGGTTACAATTTCTGTCCTGAGATTTGTCCTTTTCCAAGCACAAAATGTAATTCTGGATTAAGATGTGATAGAATAATATTAGGGGTATAAAGGAGAAGCAGCAGTGCATTTCAAACCACATAGTGGTAAACGAGTCTTTACTGAGAAGGAAAGAACTGCTGGCCCTCTGTTTTGCTGCACCATGTGGAATTCAGGCCAACTACATGATCCCATATGAACTTGGAACTAGTTCCTTCTAGATGACTATCTGTGCGAGTATTCGCGTATGCCTCCGAAGTGCTTGAAGATGAAATACAAATAACGGGAGGTGATTCTAAATTGCTTGGACTGCGAACGAGCCAACTCCTTCCTTCAAAACTTATTTCCTGGAGAGATTCCAGGCTTATTTTCAATTACAATGAAAATAAAACAACTCTTGCTGTACTTGCTCTTCGGAGACTCCTCTCCTGCCTCGAACTGCAGCTCTTGGGCATGTGACTTCATTTCAAAAATGAAACACTTTTAGGCCATCTGCGTATTTCTGCATAGCAAGCAGCCTTATGTAATCCTGTTCTGCTGACCTCTCTCCTGCTGCAAGGCTGGCCTGCACAGCCACTGTGTTAGGAGGAAATGGCAAGAGGCCTTTTGGAATACTCTCTCCCCTAGCACGGTCATAAATCAGCCTCCCAACTCCTACACTTCTGGGCGCTGCATCCGTTGTTGTGTCTGACATAAGGCCATCCCTTGGGTTTTAAAGCATATGTCCTGATCTTGCCTTCACAGCAGAGCACTTGTGGGAAGGGATGAGAAATTCCAAAATCTGAATTCCTTCGGAAATCCGCGTCATTCAGTGCTGCTGATGTGTCCCCTTGGCTTATCGGATGAACAGCCCATTGCACGTCATCCTAAACTTTACCATGGTTAGTCATGAAGCTAATCCAGAAGAACTGGGAGAAGGGTAGTGGCTGCATTGTTTGAAGGGTAGCTAAATGAGAACATACGTGCTACTGAGGAACAGCTACAGCTATGTCCTTCAGTCCAAACTACATCCTGAAACAAGGCTGACACAGCCTCAAAACTATTAATTTCCTGTCTCATTGATAAGCTTCAGTACCCTGCTTAAGAACTGTGAGGCCAGAATGATGCTCCCTACACCTTCTTAACCCTCTTCCCATTTTCTAAAGGAATCCTTTTCAGAATGATTGAGTTAAAATTTGGAATGTATTAAAATAAAGGTGCCATTACATTATAATACTGTATTGCAATGTATATTCACCCTTGCTACAGCACTTTCTTGGCTACCTCTTCAACAATGTCTGTGACCTACGCATGTGGCAACTTAAATTTGCAGCAGCAAACACAGAAAAAAAGCAGGGCAAATGTTTCTGTTTCTGTTTACCTAGCCCTGAAGCTGGCACTCTAAAGGCCTTTCACCTGGTATTTGTTCTGACAATTGAAGATAACCAGGTTTTGGTATCCTATAGGAAAGACATTAGTTCGCGGAGGTGAAAGCCCTATTCTTACACTGTCAGTTTGAACTACAGTCATGTTGTGGGGGCTATTGCAATGGTACAGGTAGCCAAAAAGGCAGAGAGTTCCTTGCTGCTGTCTCTGATACATTTGTTCACTGACTTCTACTAGTGCACCACTTTTCATCACTGACACTAACACATAAAATGCTCCATAGAAGATGAAGATGAATATGAACAAAGTACTTCCCTTCACATGGGAAGTGCTAGAAGATGAGGAGAAGCAGTGTAAGAGGTCCTGGAGAAAGGAGGATGGGGATAACAAACAACTACCACAATTATCACACAGAGGTCGTAATTTACTCTTGCTGTACCTGCAGGCTTATGAGAGAGTAGCATTTTGGGAGTTCTGCTTCATACCAAGGGGAAGATAGAGACCCAAATCCCCACAGGCTAATTTCAGTATTTCTATTTTGCTGTTTCACATTGTCAGTAAACCCAAATAGAAGCACTGTAGCCAGCCTCTTACTGTTTTCAGATCCTTCCTGGCACATAAGAATGGGAATAACAATTTTGAAATAAAACCTGAAATTCTGACATATCCATGAAATATTGGAGTCATCAGCCTATAAAACATAGGCTTTATATATTGCCTTTTAGGATGTGACTGCACAACAAAATACAAAATACAGATTGCTGATCCAGCCTGCATACCAGCTTTTCCCTCTCAGCCCGTTCCAAATGGGATTTGTTATTTTTACCTAGCAAATTGCAGACATATCTTCAGGTGTCTAACAGAGAAGATATTTAAGCACTGTAATAAGTTACATAGGAATGTGGCCATTTCTCCATCACTTGGGATCTTTAAATCAAATCTGGAAGTCTTTCTCATGATTTGCTGCAACTCCAGTAAAAAACCATGGACTTTCTAATAGAATTGCTGAAAAAGAGCCTGTATTTTGTAAGAAGTCATGTTAGATAATAATAAAGATCGTTTCTGATCATGAAATCTATTGCTCTTCCTCAGCGGAATTAATCTGGATTGACAGCCTTATAATGAAGGGAGAATTTGATTTTGATTTTGCAACTAAAATACCACATTATCAACCACACAAAAGGAGCTGAATTTTAAAGTTCACTCTAAACCACTGCTATTTCTGATTTTTTGAGTGCCCAACACCATGCCATTAACAGACAAAGCACTAATGGCATTAGCAAAATCATCTGGCAAAATACAGACATTTTGCTAGCATATATTATATAAGCCTTCCTCAAAACAGATTTCTGGACTCAATTTCTAATATCTGCAATCTTTAAGGTAATCATAGGATGGAAGTGCCTGTTTGAGAGATGAGGTAGCTTTCTTTGTATTCTTAGGCAGCTGAAATGAGTAATACCTTAATCCCTCGGCTACTTCATTTGTAACTGCTTGGTAATTGTGAAATGGTGCATCACTGCTAGGGGATTAATTCAGCTCCTGCATGAGAATTCCCAGCACATACCACATCTGCAGCAGCCCTTCTCAAAAGAAGGTGACTCAGTTTCATCTAACACATTAGGAGTCTTCACCTTCTCTCTGCTTCTGATTCATTTCTGAGAACATGGAGTACAAACAGCATTTCCACAGCCCTTGCTGATTCAAATAGTATCTCTCCTGAAATTACAGGTAAAGGAATGCTCATTGTCGGACCACTGCATATAATACCAGAGATGAGTAAAATTACAGGTCTGCAAAAAATGCTAGCGATAAATAAAATTATAGGTTTGCATAAAAAGAGGCAGGCATTCCAGCTTTCCAGCCAAACCTCTCTGTGGAACCAGGTGAAAAACTGCTGCTTTCTCAAAGGAGCTGCATCAATACATACTTTCACTGCATTTTTTTCTGACCACTGAAAATCCCTGACAAGAAATACGAAATCAGATTGTACAAGCTGCTGACCCCTTCCATATTAGTCTGAAGAGAAAGAGATAAACATTGGAAGAGGACATGAGAAGTTACTATTTGTTAAGATGCCTAGGCTAACAGTACTGAATTCTGGAAAGATGCAAGGTCATCTCACCAGGCAGAGTACTGAACCAACCAGAATATGGCTCACAAAAACGTAATGGAAGAATCGCTCAAATCTGCACTAAAACTGAAATGTACAGTGGAAAAACCATGTACTGCCATTCACTGTGCAATGTTCCCTGCTTACAGAATCCTCCAGGACTGGCGTATCTGAGCCATAAGTAACATATTACTCCAGCTCTAGACTGTACAACATAAGGAACTAAAGATACAGACAAATTTAGCACAGATTTCTGCTAAAAATTGAATTACACCGTAATAATATTTTTGCATCTGTCAGAGCTTACATTCCAGGCTTTACAGGAATCAAATCCAGTAACATTCCCTGCTACAAAGCCAAAATAAGGAATCTCTTTCTTTCTAGCCTCAGCAGAACCCCTGTACTTGCAGACACCTACACTGAGGGTAGAACAGGATGGGAAGATACCTCCTGCTATTATTCTGAGCAAGGAATATTCATCATTTCAGAGGCTGAAGACCAGCAGCATCCACTTCCCTTTTGCTCCCTTCTCCCCAGTGGAACATAACAACTGGGTAGAAAGCAAAGAAACTAAGGAAAGATTCACAATAAAAAAAAATGGAATGGGAGATATTTTGGGCATTTGGGAAAAAAAAAAAATCAGGAAAGAAATGAACAGAGAGGAGGTAAAGGAAAAATCATTTAAAAGCAGGCAGGTGTATTAAAATGGGTTTCTCAAAATCCAGTGTGATCCAAGATCGTCACATTGAAGACTGGCAGCCACTTTGGGAGCCTTCCTTGTGCCGTGGCAGTACCGTGGACGCTTCCCTTTGGAAGCACCTGGCAGGGCACACGAAGAGGGCTTAGTGCAGTATTTTCAATAGCCATCCTTTGGCAACTGCAAGGTTGCAGTTAAAGGACAGCAGGCTGGATGAGATAATTCACTACACTAACTTCTCATCTGAGCTTTAGGTTGTGACACTCCAGTTCCTGATTGTGCACCTACCGCTGCTTGACTGGCTCCTTGGAACTCTGAGGCAGCACATACTTATGAATGATAATATTTTGATGCATTTTGCAACTCAGCACCTCCATCACGGAACGTTCAGTTACAAATGATAGAACCATTGACATTTTTATGATCCCAGCTAATATTGTGACTTGCAAAAATACCTGATTTCCAAACCAAGCTAATATACTCATCCAATGCCTAAAATAAATTTGCTTATCTTAAAAGTGTGATGCGCAGACACTTGAGTTTGCTGTTAAATCATCACATTTTATTTGCATGTGTCACACCAAAGGTTAATAATATTTTTTCATCTGAGTAGAGGTATTGGAGATCAGCAAAGCCTGCCAATAATTCAGATGTAATTGATGTGCCTGCTTGCACATTCCCAGATTTCATATACATCTTGTCTGCTGTTATAATGCGACTCATTCTTCTGCCCATGGTTATTTGTGATTCAATTCTACAAGTTAAACTTAAAGCAGCCATATTGCTTAGTTTCTTTGCCATGATAATTGTGCAGTATACTATAAAACATTGAGGTCTGCCCCCCTCTCTTTCACCCCAGCTCTCAGCAATACAATCTACATTTATATGATGTTAAAAAATTATTGATGTCAACTGCTTTCATCTGTTGTACAAGATACTGAAGTGGCAAACAGACTCATGGGTAATGCAGGGAGTGG
The DNA here is from genome assembly GCA_026283785.1 of Coracopsis vasa. Classification (NCBI taxonomy): domain Eukaryota; kingdom Metazoa; phylum Chordata; class Aves; order Psittaciformes; family Psittacidae; genus Coracopsis; species Coracopsis vasa. Next base: position 27,531 of record JANHGB010039597.1, read on the forward strand.
ATCTTGGGAGACAGGGATTTACATCTCAGCTTTTTCCTATTCTGTCTCCATGAGTTAAACCATCCATGTTTCTGATCACTCGATGCACAACAATATTAAGTCTGTTTCTCTTAGGTATAAAGGTAAATATAGGGACCATTTATCTTGCTGGACTTACATACTGCCTAACACAGCAGGTACCAGCCTTGTTTGGAGCCTCCAAGCATGACTGTGATGCCAGTACAGTGAAAGGCAATAGCGTCTTCTGTCCTGATTCACTCATTAAACCCATTCAAATACTTGTAACATTATCCCACACTCTGAAGTTCCCCCATATATTATTTTTGCTATGGTATTTGCATCCTGCTTCCTTTGAGATGACAGTGCTGTCTCAAGAATTTCCTTTCCACAGCCCTCCCTATAAGGATCTTTTCCAAAGCACAAGACTCCCCCATACACTTGCTGTCCATTGTGTGAAATGACTCTGAAGTCTGAGTTCAGCTCCAGGAGAGGAGCATTAAAGAAATTTCTCCTTGAGGAGAGTTTTCTTTGGTTTCCACCTGAGCTAATCTCCTTTTTGCTTGTGTTAGAGCTTGTTTAGGGTTGGATTCAGTACCTTTGAAACTCACGGTCTAACCACTGAACTGTGAGGGGGAAAATTCATAAAGGTACTTTGGGGGCTAAGCTTACAAGTGAAGTGGATAAAACCATCACCGAGAACACAAACTCCATGCAAAGCCGTAGAGGAATTTTTGAGCACGTTAATGTACCCCAGATGACGAACACAAACCTTACACTTTTCTAGCCATTTCCTCACCTCTGAGTTTTGAAGGGTATGTTTTGCTAGGGGCAGCTACACCTCCTGGGAGGAATACAGTTTAATTTCCCTCAGTCTGCTTTCCATACAGTGACACCAAACACTGTGTCGGGTCCTTGGCAGCTGCAAAGCTGATGGGTGTTGAAGGAACTTGCCACCTTCAATCCTTGCTCCTCACTATGTCAACAAAAGCTCCACACCTACTAGTTTTCCAGACAGCAAAGGTGGTGTGAGCTGGACTGATAACAGGTCTGGTCAGAGCCATTCTGGTCAGAAGATGATAAATCATATCTCAAGGGAAAAATGAAAAGTGTTTCTGGTAACACTAAAGAAATGCTGAATCCTGAATGTGATGATGAATATCTTCAAATATCTAGCTCAAATATGGAGTCAAAAGTTTCATATCCTCACTGGGAGACTCTTTGTGTTTGGCACATATATCTGAAAGCATTAAAATCCCTCAGCCTGTAATTAATTAGCTCAAGTAGCTTTGATGATGTTTACAGAGAGAGAAGCAGTGGAGATTGCCTGCAAGGCTCAACAGCCATAGTAGAACAGACCTCCCCTGGTAGGCAGCGATTTCAATAGCACTACTCCCTGCAAAACAGCTCAGCCAGAGTTGTACTTTGATTATTGCTCTGGAAGGTGGAATTTGAATGGGAGTGTTTGGACATTTGATCAACTACTGTAAATGTGAGGATAAAGCCAGGAAAGATTTGACAAGGAGAATTCGCATCTCATCAGAGAGGCTGGAGTCAGAGTTACTGCTGCTCACAGGACTGCTTCCAGTTAGCTCATGAATGTTCCAGGTACTGCAGGTTACAAACAGCAGCTGCAGAACCTACCAATGGAAGGAGAGTGAAAGCAGATGGAGGAATTGTTTCTGAATAGAAAGAATCAGGAGGGGAAAAAAAGGAAGGGGGGACAGAGGAAAAAATGAGGAATTGTCAGAGCAGTACATAAAAAATGTACCACAGAAAAAAGATCCTGTGCTCCCCAAGGTTAACAACGTCTGACGCTGCACTTCAGACCAGCTTCACTCAAACAGCGTAGGAAGTTTAGTTCGTGCTTTACGTGCATTCAATTACAGGGGTTATCCGTTCTCCGTAGGGGTTATCAATAGAGGTTATCCAATTTCTGGGGTTAATTCTTCACTTAGTCATCTACTGATACAGAGCAAATGCCAAATGCCTTAAAGGAAATAGCAATAGCAGGGATCAGGCTTTATCTTGCGTATTGTGCACTATGATTATTTTCATAGCTGCTGCTGTGGATGTTTTCAAATTGGCTTGTGGCCCAGAGACGAGAGAAAGGAAAAATGTTTTCTCTTATATCTTTATCACGTCTATTTTCCTCCCTCACTTAAATGGAGATGTCCTTTCTGACCTAGGGTTACAAAGCAGCAGGTGCTTTTCAAGCTCTCCAAGACTACAAAATGAATTCATGCAACTTTTCAAATGAAAAATTACTATAAAAGCAAAACATTTCTAGGGTTTACCTAAGAAATCACTGCTTAACTCAGATAACTCAACAGGCACAGAATCACAAACAGCCAAGAGCCTAAAAAGAAAAACCTTGAAAATCTACGGCAAGGAAATGGGATAATTTGAGAAAACTGATCTGTTTCTCAATAGTCCACAAAAAGAAATGCTAAATTAGTTTATCTAATAAATAACTTTGTGAAAAATACTCATTTATCTCTTGTTATTGCACCCACTATATATTCAATTCAAGCCCTGGTCCCAGACATGTTTATCTTAATGATAATGTTTATTTACATCTCTAGATGCTCAGTGACTGGATGCTTCTCCCAGTGGCTACAACTATGTCAGCTTCCAGTAACTAGAATATTTTCCCTATAACGCTTGCTGCCCTATGTCGCTTGCTGCTCCTGTATCACTGGAATCAGTGGGAATTTTGCCAATGATTCCAACTGGTGCAGAAAGACAACTTCCATCAAAATCTGCATAAATGTTCCACCTCTATTCCCAATATACAGTAATTTCATGCAGCTTCCAGCAGAGCTTTCTGTAAACAGTTCTTTAAATTACGGCTTCTGGGGCTTTGCTGAACCAAACTGAAAGAAAACCCCTTCAACCCAGAGGCAGGACAGGTAGAAGAATGCACAAACTATAGCAATGCTTTTTGGCTGTGTTGCATTATGTACATAAATTTACAGACATACGTACACCAGTTAATCAATCACCTCCAGTCAGAAATGTCAGGGTATCTTAAATGATATTGTACCATGGGACTGTGTTCAGGCAATTCTTTTTCACTCTATTATAACTTCTCATCTTGAGCCAATATTAAATCCCATTTGTCACAATAGGTGTCAGTAGCTATACCATTTTCAGTAGCATCTTCTAGATAAAAACACCCCAATGTATCTCTGCAGCACCATTAGCAGTATTGACTGCTCTATTTTCTTTCAATAGAAAGCCCCTCACAGATACCTTATTGTGGAAAAGGCATCCTCAGCAGCACTAAACATCTTTTGAGCAACATCTGAAGGAGATGAGATTGAATACTTAGCAAGAGTTATGGACAAGGCTCTATGCCATTTTCATTTAGGGACTTTGATCGTTAAGGGGACATGCTTTTCCTTGTCGGTGATGTTTTATTGTCATTTAAGGGGGCTTCTGCCATACAAAGGGATGGAAAGTTATTAATACTTTGGCTAAAAACTCCTCTGACTATTCTTCACTCAACTCTCAACAACAGAGCAACTGGCAGAAGCAGTGAGGTGATCAGAAGATGTATGGAGAGGACAGCTGATTTCTTGTCATTTATCTTGTCCGCTTTTGAGACTGCACGATGGGACACAGAGTGTTCAATTGGTGCCTAAGGGATTATATCAGATCATCACGTAGAAGTAATGAAGGATTGCTATTATTCTCCTCCTGCAACTGTAAGAAACATTAGCAAGTGCCAGGGAGTATAGTTTAGCTGTTAGAGCAAAGGACAAGGGGCAGCTGTTCTTTGCTCTATAGCTGCTTGGGTGATTATCTCAGCTGAGTCATATTAAAGGAGGGAGGAGTGGAATGGTGGGCAGGAGTGGAAATCAGAACATCTATTTGTTCTTAATTAAATGGCCTCTTATTCTTCCTATGAGCCTGCCAGTAATGTTAAAGGAAAATAATGACATTTGATACATCATAGGAGAAATTAGCTGAAGATTTTTGCTCTTGGAAGATGCTGCATACTGCTGTTAGTGTGTCTTCTTGGGTAAATCACTCAGCTCCTGTGTAGAGTATGTGACAGAATATGCCTTTCTAGTCCCTTCCACTGTGCTCATATTAGTCATGAAGAGGTTCAGTTGCACTGAAATAACATCTGTATTGCTGCAGTCAGGGAGAGAAAATGTATATGATCTATCCTAACTTCAGTGCCCAGGCGGTTGACAAGCAGACCTTTCTTTCTGACCTCTGGTACCATATCTCCCTTAACAGAAAGAAACCAAAACTGGTCTCAAATAAACCAGTGACAGAAACGCAGGAGGCAGTGGGAAACTGAAGAAACGATTGTAGCTGTTATGAAGTTGTTATTCCTGTCTTGCAATGCCAAACCTGCAGTTTTGGGACCACATCTCTCCAAATTTTTGATGGATTTGTGGCCAAATAGCTCACTCATGCTATTATGGCATTCTGACACCCAGATAAAAACAAGAAGCTTGAGCAAATAGAACGTTCCATTTAAGTGCTACAAATGCTTCGGTTATTTTCAAAACTAGTGGGACTGCCTCTTCATAAAAACAGATTCATCCCTCTCTATTTAATAAATGATGAAACAAATATCCTCTCAGGATATCTGCTAATCTCTAAGTCAAAGGAATGTTTTTTTCCATTTCAGATGTATCACTACAGAAAGTGGGAAGTAACACAAAAGTTACAGGGAAGCAGAAGGGAACAGTCCCATCCATACCCATGTGGGAGAGTCCTAGAAAGAAGCA
>JANHGB010039599.1:0-12341 GCA_026283785.1 Coracopsis vasa
GGAGCAAGCTGCTCTAGTGGAAGGTGTCCCTGCCCGTGGCAGGGGTTGGAACTGGATGAGCTTTAAGGTCCCTTCCACCACAAACCATTCCATGGTGCTTGGTGAGAGGTGCTCTGTTCCTGGGTGCAGCATGGGCTTGGTATGAGGATGACTCTTTAAAGGTGAGCCTTTAACCAAAGCACTGCTCTGCAGTTTGTGGAAGCAGCTGCTGTGAGGGTTGGGGTGGTTTTAATTGAAATTGAACAATATAAAGGTACAATGATTCTGTCTCCATCAGGATGAAGCATGCTGCTCTAGAGAATGGCTCAGTACTGCCACTTGCAGGGCTGAGAGCCATGTGGTGTGGGGGAGATGGGCTCCATGGTGGCCCCACCACTGACATCTCCTTGGGTGGGAGGCTGAGACACATTTGGGGACTTAGGATTGTGTTTTTATTAGGAGAAGCAGGCAAAGCTTTAGCTGTTTTTAAACCAGGAGCCAATCAATGTCAGCCTGGGCTTTTCCTGACCTCTGGAGTTGGAGCAGTGGCTGAATCATCCGTTTAAGGTTGGTCTCCCAGATTTTATCCGTGCTATAAAGCTTCTGCAATGACAGTCTGTAACTGTGGCCACGCAGCCTGGTCAGCAGGACCAGATGGCTGCCTGACCTACTTCCACTTTGAACGTGTGGCCAGCGTCTTTGTGCCAGCCCATAATTATCATGGACCGGCTCACTGCCGCTCAGGATGTTACTGAAGACAAAAGCCCTTGAAAAGGCATCGCACAAGGAGCTGGCTTGTGCTGTTTGGCTGTGCTGGGCCCAGGGGGGAAGCTGCCTTCACCAGCCAATGCTCCTCTCTTGAATTGAAACAGGCAATGAAATAAGGGCTGAGGCTCTTAGCTCTGAGCTGAGCGGGTGCCAGCGATGCTGGCCAGGGCTGCTCCACCACGCAGCTCCCCTTGGGAAGGCATTGCTCTGATTGAACCCTGTGCTTTGGTTTTGGGGGGGGTTTGATGGGTGTCTGGGGTGCAAGCTTTGCTAAAGCAGTGTCTGGGGGAGCCCAGCTTTGCAGGCAGCCTCTGTACCCCCAGATGCACCATCTGGCGCTGCTGGGGAGTTAAGGCACAAACCCCACCAGCCCAAGCCCAGCGTATGAAAGGGTTTAAAGGTTGGAGTTGCTCCTAAAGGGCTTTTCCAACGTAGCTGATTCTACAGAACCCACGAACAGGGGCAAAGAGAGTGGGGGGGCATCGGGCCCGGGCCGTGATGCATTCCCATGGGACAGGGCACTGGAGGCGGCTGCAGCGCAGCGAGTCCCGGAGGAACCCCGCTAGATGGTGCCAGCGGCTCACGTACGGCCACGGCCACCCAGCCCTGCCCCACTCGTGTCCCTACTGCCAGCGACGCGGTGTGGGGCTGGGGCTGCCCTCACACCCCGCACCCCGGGGCTCTGGTCCATGCTGGGGGACCCCAGAGCTGGTCATCACCCATCCCCATGGACAGATCCTCACCCTGTGCCCTCCACAAGCCCCAAACCACCCTGATGAGAGGATGCTCGACCATCCTTCGAGCATCAGCCTGCCTTTTGTTTTGCTCTCCTGGTGTTTGGGATCTTCCAAAACAGTCATTATCTCACAGGGGTCATGAGAAAGTTAATACTGGGGAAACCCCATTGGAGCTGATGGGAGAAATCCTATGGAAGTGAAAAACATCCTGCACATTGCCGTGGCCTCGACCAGAATTAGCTCATGAGCTGTAACCAGTTTGGATTAGTTATGTGCAGGACTCCACCAGGGAAAGGGAGGTGAAAGAGGAGGAACAACAGAGTTAGGAAGATGGGAACTGAAAATGCATCATTGCTCCTCACAAGAGCATCTTAAACCGACCCAGGGTGGGCACCAGCCAGGGCCACCACACTGTGTTAGTAGTAAATCATCATGTCCCTCTCACCATATGGGACTGTAGGTGTGCGCACTGATACTGCTCCCACCCTAGAGCTCTGGGGATGCAGCAGGCCTGGCAGGAGCCACCATAGACCCCCTGCAGCTCTCCAGGGGCACCCTGTTTGTCTCCATTAGTGGCCACAAGCTGAAAAGGGCAAGAACAAGGTAAATGCGTAAAATCCCTCCTCTGAGCCTGCCTGTGCTTGTGGGCATTCACCCCCAGAGGTGATTGCAGGGCAGGACTTGCTCCTCTCCCCATGGCTGGCACCAGCGCTGCCAGGTCCTGCCAAGGGGCTTTACCAGGTCAGTGCGTCCCCCTATGGAGCCTCCCTCCAGCCATGGGAGAGGACAAACAGCTCTGGCTGCCCTGACCACAGCCCCACATGAACCCATCCGTGGCTGCGGAGGCCATGGATCTGTAAATACAGCTGATAATTGCTCCTGCTCCAGTGGGTTTCCCTCAGATCCCTCTCTGTCACTGATGGATGTTCCATAACAGCTCCCAGAAACCTTCTCCCGTCACAGCTTGTGCCAGCAGAGCATCATGGGGCTCACTTCCATCCCAGGTGCGTGGTGCAGCCCCTGCCCTGCTGCTCCTGCCCTCCCAAAGCCACCAGCTCACTGGCACAGGGGTGAGGGCTGCCCAGGACAAGGCTTCTGGGCTGGGCTGTGATGATGCCATGTGGCCACCAGCACAACCCAATGCTGCTCACCCTGGACTCAGCATCCTATGTGGAGCCAACACAGCTTGGGGGGGGTGGCCCGGCAGGACCACAGCATCCATCAGCATCCAGATCAGAGCCAAGCAAAGCAGGCAGAGGGTATTTTTATTGCTGGACATGGGTGACTTCAGGGTGAAAACCCCTGGGGCAGTTCTGGCCCTAGAGAGGGACCAGCTGCAGATGGAATCTCTGCAGGGAAAGTCCTCCATAGGGTTGTCCCTAACAGACCCTGTTTTCCTGGGCAAGGGAAGGCCCTGTCTCTCCACCAGGCTCTCTTCACCATCCTCATCCTCCTCCCCAGAGCTCAGGGTCTGGGCTGTGCAGAACTCACTGGTGCTGGCTGGGCTGCAGCAGCTACAGGACCAATTGTGTGGCACATTAGAGACCAGCTCTCTGTTGAGATCAGCCAGGAGATGGAGTCATCGGCAACCCCAGCCCAACCAGCGGCCCTAAACCAAGGAGGAAACAACAGGAGAAGAAACCGCTTCAGGGAGCCCATTGGGGATGAAGAGAAAGACTGTGGGCACCTGAAGTGATGTCTGACACAACCCCCCCCGGGAGAGCATGGAGACCCCCGGGCAGGCAGGGATGGATTGGATGGAGCAGGCAGGGCCTCGGGGCTCTGAGTCAGGCCACCAACGTCACGAGCTGCCAGCTCCTGCAATGCTGGAGCCCTGAGAGCCCCCGTGGTGGATGGGAGATGCTGCTGGGGTCAGTGCTCACTGGAAGAGGTTGTAGGAGAGATGCTGCAAGCAGGGATCTGGGAGCTCAAACCCAGCAGGGGAAGGTAGAACAAAGCACGGAGGTGCTGCCCTCATCCCTCAAGGTGCAGTCTCCTGGTTCAGGGAGGGCAAAGGCACAAACATCAGCAGCTCCATGGCAAGTGCTGCCAGAAGAAAAGGTGTTTTCAGGCCTGGAGCAAGTGCTGGGCTGAGGGCAGAGGTGCTCGGGGCTGCAGCAGGGTGCTCAGGAGCAAGTTGAAGACCCCTTTCAATGCGAGTGCTTTTCCTCACCTCTTTGCAAGGAGGTTTTTTGTAGGGACGTTTCTTAATGCCTTTAAACTGCAGGCTCCTGCAGCCCAGCACCATCAATCAGCCCTCCCTGTGCAGAGCAGTGCTCTCCAGTCCTCCCTCTCAAGCTCCCAAGCTGTGCTGGGTGAGAGAGGAAAGAAGCCAAGCGGGCAAGCATCAGCTTCACACAGTGCCTGCACCATGTCTCATAGGGAAAAACAAATATGGGGTGGGGAGAGAAGGGGGAAAGAAAGGGACTGGGCTTTACAAACCAAGCTTACAAGCCAGGATGGAGCAGGCAGCAGTTCCAAGTGGCTGGAAGCTGCTGGGAGGACATCCTTGCAGCCCATCCTCAGCGGAGGGCTTTACCCTCCCTTTGCTCAGCACCATGGCTTTGCAAACACGAGTTTCATTTGCAAACACCACACACAGACACAGCCATACGTGTGCAAGCGCATCCATCATCACACAGCCCCTAAAGACCCTTTTACCTGAGCCCACCAGAGCAGACGCCAGCCCTTGTGCCAGCCTCACTGGGGCACACATTCCGTGCTATCCGGAGCGTGACACAGCAGCGATCCCAGTTTGTGAGCGAGCAGGGCCAGAGAAATGCCAACCACATCTGGCCACGCCAGGTCACCCCGCACCGCTAGCGCTGGCCATGTGAATCAGGCACAAAGCCTCGCCTTTGTTTTCCCCTGCTCGGGCATCACGAGTGTCCTGGGCGCTGTGGGAGAGCGGCTCGGGAACAGGGACTCACCGTAGGGTTATTTTGTCTTCGTGCTGAACTCTTCCTGGAGATGTCAGCTGCCAGAACGTGTCATTTCTGCTTCACGGCTCTGCCTTAGCAGCCTGCGGACGTGACCGAGTGACAAGAAACAGCATCCTCGAAGGAAGGGCTCAGTCTGGATGGTTCTTCTCTAACAAGCGAGCGTGGATGGGCTGAGCTGGTCACTTGGGGTGGCTCTGAAGGGGCCAGGGATGTCCATGGAGGTGGCTGTGGTGGTGGGGACATGCGGTGAGAAAGTCTCCTTCACTGGAGGTGCTCCTGAGCCCAAAGGAAGGACACAGCCATCACAGCTCCATCAAGAGTGGTGGGATGCTGCCTGCCCACCCCTGGGTTCTCTCATTGCCCTGGGCAATGGGGGCTTACTGGAGCTGAGTTGCTGCTCCCCCTGCCCTGGGCAGGCAGGAATGGCAGAGCTGGCAGGGCTTTTGGGAATGAGATGAAGGGGGAGTTCTGCCTGCGATGGCTGCAGGTACGTGTGCTCATGCGCTCCTTCTCCCCATCCGTACTGGGAAGATGCTTCACCAGTGTGAGCCTGCCTACAGAGAGCTGCAGCCCTCACCATAGCCCCTATTGCTCTGGGGCAGGGTGTAGAGCAAGGGCTGCTGAAATAAGCACACTTTTGTCTTACCCCTGAGCTTGCAGCAGCCCAAAGTCCCCTTCCCTGGGCTCGGGCAGGATGAGTCCCAGTCTCACTGCTTTTAAAGAGAGGTTTAAGGTGCAGGTCAAGAGGATCACTCCCTCCTGGATACCCAGTCCTCTGATAGCAGCAAAAGCTCACGCTCTTGTCAAGCACCACAGGAGGGATGCTGCAGAGCCCAGCAATGCTACTGCCCGCAAAGTGCCCTTGCTCCTGCTTTGCTGCAGAGGTTCGGCTCCAGGCCCCTTGTGTCCCCTCTGGGCTGGCTGGAGAGCAGGGAAGGGATGTGAGTCACATAATTACTTGCACAGATTAATGCCGTGGTGCCAGTAAGATGGATCTGAGCACTGAGGTGTCCCCAGGGAGGACAATGTGCGCCTGCAGGGCACCTCAGGCACCGCATGGCATCCAGGAGCACCTCAGAGGCATTTGGATGCGTTCCTTCCTTTCTCAGCTGGAGAAGACCCCACGCAGGGTGAGCAGGGTCCCTGGTGCAGCCCAGGAGGGTGGCTGGCAATCTGCACCTTTGCACTTTAACTTTCACCTTCAAAGCACATGAGCAGGGGATGCGCTGCCTTCCGTGACTCAGTTTGCCCTGGAAAACTAAATCCCACTTCTGTTCCCCATGCAGCAGCTCCTGGATTTTAGCAGCACTGGGGATGGAGCTGAGGCGCTGGAGCTGTGGATTAAAGGCTGGGACTTTTTTCCTTCCCACATCCCTGCTGTGAAGCGAGGAGGCGCTTGGCCAGCATCAGCACCACGAGCCCCATCCATCAGCTCTGATTAAACACGGACAATTGTTTCGAGCGTTATTGGAAGGGAAGGAGAGGAACACCCGAGCAATGCACACAGGTCACTGCACAGGCAAAACAAAGGCACTCGGGCGGTGCAGAAGGTTCTGCCTGCCCCACAGGGTGAGCATGGCCCTGTTTGGGAGATGGAAAGAGGTCACCAGATCCTGGTGTGATATCAGCATCTCTTCCCAGTGCCACTGGAGTTACACTGGGCTTGATAGAAATGAGACCTGATTTTGAGCATAAAGCAGCTGAACCAGGTATCTTAGCACTGCCAGCTCCTCTGTGCTCCGCACTGACTGGGAGGTTGATGGAAGGGAAGTGCGTGTCATTCCCCATCTTCAAAGCCATTGAAGAGCCACAGAGCTCTGCTCAGGTGCTCGGGAGCAGCTCCGATGCCAGGACACACCATGTCTGGCAGCTGCACCCCCAGCCCTGTGGGGAAGAGGAGCCCTGATCCCCCCCATCTCACCACCAGACCCCCAAGTCAGCTCATGCAGGGTCCCTTGCCCTTTGCTACCCTCTTGCAATTGGGCTTTGTCTTTCATTCCCAGCACATCACCGCTCCTGGCTTAGCTGCAGTCTCTGTCCCCATCCCCTCTGCTCCCCCAGGGAGGCAGACACACCATGGACCACCAGGACAGGGACCTTTCCTTGGTCTCAGCTGGTTTCCAGTTGGAAGGAGGCTCTGCAAACCAGAGGCATGGCAAGAATCACCCTTGGGAGTATGGCAGGGTCCCACCCCAGCAGACAGCGAGGGGAAGGTCCCGTTTCACAGCTCCCCAGCACCAGTTTGCTTCCTTGGAAACAGAACTTAGGGACACCAGGATGGATGCTGGGAGCTCAGAGAGCAACAACGGAGCTGGGTACCGAGGAGCTCAGCACAGCGGTGGCCCCGGGCTGCAGAACGGGGTTGGCTGCTGCTGATCGGCACCGACAGGGAATGTGTGCTGGAAATGAGGTGTCCTGACAGGGCTGCAGCCCCGGGCACTGTCTGCGGAGCCCAGACAGCGGCGGCTCCTGCAGCGCTGTCAGGAGCACTCACAGCGACACCGGCCCCAGGGCGGCCGGGGATGGGGATGGAGCGTGGGGAGCAGGAGGAGGTTTCCTCCTCCAAACCCAAGAGGGGCAGGAGGAGAGGTCTGGGGGTGCCAGAGCAGGACTGGGGCAGGGACCATGCAGCCCCCACTGTGGGACCTGGCACATTAAGGGGGAACACGCACAGAATGAACGACAACCTCATGGTTTTCTGACTGCTCCATCCTCTGCACGCACCCTGGAAAGGAAGGAGCGGTCTGACCATGGATGTGGCTACAGCAGAACCCAGCCCAGGGACAGCACTGAGGTCACTTCTGCCCCGTGAAGTAAAGGTTTATTTTGTTATTTAAGGACAAGTGGTCACTGGGGAAAGGGTAGAGGATGTGGTGTGGAAGCCCAAGGATTTAAGGCCATGCAGTGAGTGGGGAATGGGCTTTCATGGGCAGTGACAGGCAGCATCCCTGGGGGTGTTTACAGCATGACATTTCCATGCAGTCTGACGAAAACAGCCAACAACAGCAGTTGGTTTCGGGGTTGTGTCACGGCTGCCTTTGCACAGGGCATGATGTGAGCAGGGCTCGCATCAGAGCATGGGCAGGGGAGGGGAGGCTGCAAACACTGCTTGGGGACAGGACCGAAGAGAGGGGCCACGTCCCCAGCCTGAGCTGCTGGAGCACCCAGGTGGGTGCAGGCAGGATTGGGGTTGGTCTGGCCCCATGGGAAGCTGGAGGGATGCTCCCTGCGCTCCCGTCTCCCGAGTGTGGGGTCAGAGGCACCTCCTGCCGGTGTCAGACCCTGCTGCACCCAACCTTGTGCTACTGCAGCAGAGCTGCGGAAGAGCCATCTCCCTTCTGACACTGCCATGAGAAGCCATCTGTTCACTCCTGGCTCCGCAGAGCCCTTCAGTCACCCCTCAGCAGTGCCAGGCTCTCCCTGAGCCTCGGAGCAGCTCCTCTCTGCACCTCACAATGAAGGTTTCTGGACGATGTCAGGACCCTGCGCTGTGTTTCAGGGATGCTCTTACCTAATTCTGCCATTTTCTCCAGGAAAAGCCTTGCCCATGCGTGCCAGGATGTGTGTCAGTCACCCAGAGATGCACCATCAGGTGCACCCCTGCCAGTCCTGCCCTGGGGAATGCTGTTGCACCTTGTGCCTTTCCTTTTCATGCCTCTTTCACATTCAGCCCCACTGCTCTGTCAGCATCCCTGTCCCCACCATCTGCATCCTGATCCCAGGGCAACAAGACCCATCTTGACTTTGGGCTCTCATGACTACATTAGCATCAGCCACACAGCCAAGAGCACCCACTGAGCCTGGACTGATGTGTTTATTTGCAGGTGAACGCAATGGGGATGATCACAGCACCCTCCCTGTCCCCACTCATTGCCTCTGTGCCTGCAGCCTGGCATGGAGGAAGCTCAGCCCCACATGGAAGAGGTTCAAAGCTCAGCCCCATGTGGAAGAGGCTCAGCCCCACTCAGAGCAGCACATGGGAAACCAGCTGCCCAATGCACCTTGCAACCCCCCAAAGCTGTAACACCTCAATGTGGATCAAAGCTAATAGGAAGCCACACACTTGTGCCTCGAGAGGTAAAGTGCCAGGGCTGAGCTTCCTACCTTAATGCCACCATAATGGGCAAAGCCAGGCACTGGGAACACCGGGACCACGGTGTGGGCTGGAGCCCTGCTGCTGCAAGGCCCTTCAGAGCTGCAGGACACACATCTAAGACCTCAGCATCACACATTTCATCTCCTGATGCCCTGAGAGCGTGGCCACAGGGAGCATCACCCGTGTCACCTGAGGAAAAGGGGTGGCGATGGCCCAAAGAGGGGTGAGCTCTGCTCTCCAGCTGATAATCCCCACCAGGGCAAGATAAGAGATGCTACAGAGACTGCTCCGAGCCGCAGCACAGCTGCGCTAAATCCCTTTAGTCCTCAGCAAGACCTTTGTTTACAGGGACACTGGATTTTATTACCCGGCCGTGTCTAGTACAGGCTGTTCATGTGCTGCTGCCCACCCCTTGCAGTGCTGGTCCCTCGGTCCCCTCGGAGCAGGGGGACAGCAGAGAACAGGGGCTTGGATCCAGGGTATCCTGAAGGGAGCTCTTTTGCTTGGAAAAGGGGGGGTTTGTGGAGAAGGGATGAGCTGGGGAGCGCCTGTGCCAGGGTCAGCTTCCCTTTGCCCCCGTGCCCGGCTGCTGTGGGTGACACCGGGGCTGAGCACCCTCACCAAGGGCTGCACAAGTGACATTGGTTTCTATGAGCACAGCTCCGGGTTAGATCAGCCCCATCCCTGAGGAAGACCCCATACACTTGGCCAGGGCATGCCATGAGGATGCCCTTGGTCCTCCCGAAGTGTTGGTGATGCCAGCAGGGATCTCCTCCCACAGGAAGACCCCAAATCCAGCCCTGCTCTCCTCCTCTCTCCCCACTGATGCCCAGTGCAGGGCTATGGGCAAAGCTCATCCCCAACCTCTTGCAACCGGCTCCTGCAACCTTGCCATTACAGCCTTCACCATCAGCCCCACCTTGCCCTGGGGTTCACCGTGCAGCAGGGAGGCAGTGGGGCAGAGCCAGGGCTGCTGTGACCCCCTCCAGGGCTGGTCACCCCCATCTGCCCCCCAGAACAGAGCCGAGCCACAGGTTTTCCCTGCTTGGGGTGACACGTACCCCGCGGTGGCCTCACCAGTGCCGGGAACAGGATCCATCCGGTGACACGCTGTTCCAGACAGCGGCCCCACGTATGGATGATCCATCTATGCATCGGGAGGGCTGCGGCTCCCCTAAAGTGGGGGTGGAAGCTCTAGGGTTCAGATTTCTCCTCTCACCTGCCTCTAAATCAAAGGACATTGGGATTTAATCCCCGGGAGAGGTTTAACCCTCTCCTGTGTGCCTGGGTGTCCCCATCCCTGGCCAACCTCTGCTACAGGCAGCAGGGCCAGCCCTCTCCTCCCCACTCCCATTTTTCCCTGGTCTCCTATACAGGGTTCATTCCATATGGGAGAAGGGAGGCTTCACCCCCGGCCCCTGCCTGTGCTGGTGAGCAGCTGGGGCCACGGTGTCTGTGGGGTTTCTCATTACTGGCTGCAAACGCAGCCGCTCTCACGTACACCATGAATATAACCATGGGCAGAAGCAGCAGGCAGAGGCACAAGCAGGTGGTGTGGGGCGGAAGCATCCTGTTGGCATGGGCTGCCCCTGTGTCCTGTTATGGGGTGCTGGGGCACAGCAGGAGTCAGCCCATGTATCAGCAGCTCCATCAGCCTCCAGCAGCTGGCCCAGCCCCATGGAAAAGTGTCACGGTGCTGAGAACTGTTTGCTACCCCGTTTATAATGATGCCTGTGAGCAATGGGCAAGGAGCACGCTCCCACCAGCCGGGAAAGCATTTCCCTCCATGTCACTGGGTTACTGGGGCACCACGTCAGGGGCTGGAGCCATGCCCAGCACCCGCTGCTCCTCGGAGAACATTGCTCCATCCCCTCTGAACCGTGACAACTGAGGGAGCTGCTCCCCAAGACCACGTCCAGAGGCAGCACGGGCTGTTCCTCAAGTGTCTCAATGAGGCACATCCCGGGGCTGCGCTGGAGCTGGGTCTGGCAGCAGTGGGAAAGGTTCCTGTGCTCTTTTGGGTTCCATCCTCACGCAGTCACTTCAAGGCACCAAACACAAGGCTTTGCCAGGGAAATAAATGTGGATATTTGCAAAAGCTGCTGCAGAACCTGGCAGAATGTTAGGATCTGGTCTGGGGAGAGCTCCATCGGCTGGGTCAGGAGCAGGGGCTGGGTCAGGAGCAGAATAGGCACCATGATGTCCTGCATCACAGGATGCACACAGCAGTGGGAGGGAAGAGTGTTACTCATGCAGAGCCCAGTTTCTCCCTTAAGAAGTGCTCCTGGCTTTTCCCAGGAGCAGGGGTCCAACCCCCTCCTCTGCCCTCAGCCCTGTGCCTGCTGCTGCTCCCCAGTGCTTCCATGGTGGGAAGCAGCAGTGTGTGCACCGTTTTCCAGCATTCCCCCCCAAACTGCCCCATCCTGGCTGTTGAAGGCTGCCCAGCCCAAGGGGGCTGCACTTAGGCAGGAGCTGGCCGGTGTTTGAAGCCCAGCTCATGGCTCTGCCTGAGCCCTGGCACTGACTGGGACCTTGGGGACCGCCCTGCACCTCCTCCAGGGTATCCCACCACTCTGTGGCTGATGGCTTTGGGGTAAGGATGACCAAGAACCCTCTTGTACATCCCCAAGCACCCCTTGCTCCAAACCTGCCTGCGGATGGCGAGTGTGGGGCTCCACCTGCCCCAAGCCCAGCCCGGATTGTCCATGCCCCATCCCAGCTCCTGCCCATCACTGCTGTCACCCCCTCATCCTTCCCTCACTGCCTGCACTCCTCTGCCAGCAGCTCAGGGCTCCCTTGAGGCAGGTCCCTGCCTCCCTCCCTTCCTCCCTCCTCAGGCCATCACCGTCCCTTCTGCAGGCACAGAGCCCAGGGCACCGCGCTCCAGTCCCCATGGGTACAGCACATGCCCTTAGTGCAGGATCCAACGCTCCACCCCCATTACTGAACCCCGCATGGATCCCTGCTGAAGCCAGGAGCCATCTCATCGGATCAATGCACAGCTAAGGGAGGCAGAGCTTTGCTGTAGGACTCAGCCATGACTGTCCCCAGCTCCCAGTGTCCATCAAGGGCCTCTGAGTCTTTCCCTGGGGGAAAACCAGGCTGAAATAATGATGTTTGTATAATCCCTGACTCAAGCTGGCCAAGCCTTCCTTGGCAAATACAGTTTTTAGGGGCATCATTCCGGGCACAAAAGGCTGAAGTGGAAAACAAGTCGCCGCATTCATCCTTCCCTGATTTCTTCCCTTCGCTGCACACAGTCCCCCTGTGCTTTGCTTTCCCTGCTGTCAGTGGACAGAAGCTAATAGGGAACGAGATATTCATGCGAAAGGCCTTTGGAAATATTCATTGCTCATCTCTTAACAAGATTACCCCTGAAATCCTCCATTGCTCTGAGGGAGATTTAAAACCTTTCAGGCTCCCGGTAACCATAGCAGCACAGATGTGAAAAGGAAGGGGAGACAACTGATGTGAAAAATCACTGGGGATGTACAGGCTGCGTGCGGCTGCAGCATCGAGCTGCTTCTCTGCACCACGCTCCTTTGTCTCACAGAGCCAGGGCTGGCTCTTCACCATGGCCACAGCATGCAGGACACATCCACTCTTAACAGGAACAACTGGAGACAGTGGTAGTGATGCAGTGGTAGTGATGGTAGTGATGGTAGTGGTAGTGATGTAGTGGTGGTATAGTGATGGTGGTGTAGTGGTGGCGTAGTGATAGTGATGTAGTGGTAGTGATGTAGTGGTAGTGATGTAGTTGTAGTGTAGTGGTAGTGATGTAGTTGTAGTGTGGTGTTAGTGATGCAGTGGTAGTGATGT
>JANHGB010039602.1:0-52117 GCA_026283785.1 Coracopsis vasa
TCTTCATTTTCATTGAAGTTCTGTTCAGTTATGGAGAGTTTGTGCCATGCTAATTATGAATTGAAAAAAAATCAAGCCAAATCTTTTCAGAGGAGATGCTTCTTTCTTGAAACCAGCTGTGCAGGAGCAGCAGCAACAGAATAGAGCTGCTACTTAGAAAATGGTGTGTGAGCAGCAGACTGCCTGCACATAATGACTGTCACAGCAGTGTCACTATTAATGATTTGCACTTCATGTTTCTGCCAGGAGCCAAAGGCTGGTACAGGCAGATGGAGGCAGGAAACTTGTGTTCTCTTTGGAGTTCTGCTCTGCTGAGAGATTTTTGAACCAATCCCTCTACTTTACTGTCCCCTCCCCATGTACAAGCAATGAATATGATTAATATACTGTCAAAATACTTTTTCTTCAGCTGATTAAAAGCAGTGGTGAAAAGTCCTATGTTTTTCTTCTTCTTTCAGAGTGAAGCAGAGGGCAAGTCTGTGGCAGGTTCTTTAAATTTTGATCCCACACCTGATGCTCAAGCTCTGTACAAGGCCATGAAAGGGCTTGGTGAGTTGACTCCAAACTCGTGTGTAAATTCTATGTTCTGCTTTAATTGCCAAGTTGAAAGCTATTCCTTGAGAAAAGTGCAGCCAGACATATCACTTTTGATGTGGAAAACTAAAAATTAAATTTTCTTCAGTACACACTTAAAATTCTACATGAAGACAATGAACTAGGAAAGGTCTGAATACTTGAATTGAGATATTTTTTTACTAGTCTCAACTTATTCTGTGCACTGTGTTTATGGCTTATTTGTTGCTCTCTGCAGGGACTGATGAACAGGCTATAATTGATGTCCTAACCAAGAGGAGCAATGCGCAGCGTCAAGAGATTGCCAAATCCTTCAAAGCACAGTTTGGAAAGGTTCTTCCAAACCAAAACCATATTCAGTCACTGTTTCACTGCATGCAGTAAATGGATGTAGTAAATGGGTATACAATTCATCCTGGAAGCACGATGCAAATGATATGCAGGTCTTCTGCAAATAAGTGGATGAATATTTATTTATAAGGTTTGGGGTGAATGTGTGAAATTGATTTTTGGTTGGAAAACCTGGTTTTCCCCCAAAGTTTGTAATTTCTTTTACTAGAAATATTTCTTAAAAATTATTTTTTTATTTGTTATTTTAACTTAGAGTCTTTTTGAAGCTGTAACAAAAATGGATACTTTTCTAAGTGGCATTTTGAGTAAAATATTGATTTAGTTTGGGGTCCTTTTAAATGCCAAAGAAAGCTCAATTTAAAGACTTATTTAATTACATTTCTTTGGAAATTCTGAAAATGGAATCAAACTGCAGTTATTGACAACCATGTTTTCCTGTGATTATCTTTCTGTCTTTGGTAAAATCTTACTGTCATTTGGGAAAACTTTTCCATCAGCAAGCTCTGCCACCAGCCCTACTCTGGAGTCTTCAATGACCCTTGTTGGAAAGGGGACTGCCATGCAAGGGCCTCAGAAAGGGAAGAAAACGTGGGAGTAGCAAGTATAGGACAATGAATAGAGAGTGCTTACATCCCACTGAAACAGTGTGAGTCATACCATAACAAAAATGCATTGTAGGGATAGGAAAATTTGAAGTTTATCTTCAGACAGACTGCATGCCTGATTCTGCAGAAGCCCTGGGTTCATGTGTATATGCAGGCTTTGGGAACCAGCCCTTTGTGAAGCTATATCCTTTACTCAATTAAGGGCCTTCAACTGCCTGGTTTTGTTCACTGAGTAAAACAGGGTAGAAGAAGATTTTAATCTTCCCTACCCTGCTGCAGAATTAATTAGTACTTGGGAGATGCTTAAGTACTGGAACAACAGGGAATGTGGAAGCATGTAGACAAATTTCATTTTGGAGATAGGTACCTTTTCCAGTCCCAGGACCTTTTCTAATAAACTATCAACACAATACTGTCATTCAGCTTCATTACTGTAGGCCATGGGGATGGAAACAGCACTGAGCGGTAAAAAGATCCCATGAGGCTTTTTATGTAACTGTGTGATGCATATTTAACAGGATCTGATTGATAGCCTGAAGTCTGAACTGAGTGGCAACTTTGAGAGGCTCATTGTAGCTCTCATGTACTCCCCATTCAAGTATGAAGCCAAGGAGCTCTATGATGCCATGAAGGTAAGTGAATTGCATGCTGATATTTATGTAGTAGCACAGAAGCAGTGCAATAACTGGACTGCTACATGACTAAGTTTGTTATTAGCAGTAGCCTTTGAGAAATAGTTAATTGTACTGTCAATGCATATTCTGGGGGGAAATTCTGCTTTAATATCTGGGCTGAATGAGTTTCTGTACATACATCTCTCATAGAGCCTAGGGAAGGCAAAAGCAAACTAAACTTGGTTTTGACAAGGAATGAACTTCTACGGATTGTTTCTTTATTTAAACATTTCTTTGCTGCTGTCTGCTGTGCTTCTCCTGAACAGAGCTCAGTGACACAAAGCTACTGCCCTGATGTCCCCACTGAGCCACGAAACCTTTAAGAAATCAAGGAGTGGTGGTGTGAGGGCAAGGCTGGGTTTGGCTGAGATCCTACCTATTAATACAGTTCAAGTTTCAGATGCAGAGAGGTCTATTAAAATGGTAGAAAGCTGGACTAACTAGACAAGTATTGGTCTGTCTCCTTGCATCCCTCTAACGCTGTCATCAAAGATCCAAATCCAGAAATGCATTGCAGAAATGCATTGTGAAAGGTTAGATAAAATCATCCTTTGTGAGGCACATCAGCAGAAGAAACCATGTTCAGACCAAATGTACTTTGTGTCTCCAGCTTTCACCGTGATGGTTTCTCACAGCTCATTACGCAGCCTAACACTGCTGCATTAGGCTATGTGCTTTGACTCCTCACTATGCCATACTTCTCTATCAATAAATTTCACTCCATGACTAGATGCCTTTCTCCACTTTTATTTCTCCCCTATGTTTTCTATTAAAGGGTGTGGGAACAAGTGAAGATGTTATCATAGAAATCTTGGCATCCCGAACAAAAGCACAGATCAGAGAGATAATCAAGGCGTACAAAGAAGGTAAAGTGCCTGGGGCCTGATCTGTGTGGTCAGAGCAATGTATGACTGCCTAATTGCACAGCAGGAATGGTGTTACCAACTAGCACTGTCAGCAGGTAGATGGTGTTTTTAAAAGCAAGAAGGTGCAGCCTAACTCTGCTTTCAGCCTAGCAAACAGAACATGGCTATGCTGACAGAATTTGAAAATCCCTTTCCAGATTTACACTCAGCTACAGGAAAAGGTCAGCAAATCACAGGTTTGATTCAACTTGGCCACACGCTGCTGTCAGAATGCAAACAAAATTGTAGCTATACACTTGGCTGCTTGTCCCTTTTAAATAGACTTCCATTTAGAGTGTATCAAATATGTATTTGCAAATATTTTATATTTCTTTGCTATCTCTAATGTTAAATCTGTGTTTATGCCTTGGATATCAGTGGAGCTACTGACTCAGTCAGCTGCAAATGATGACCTGGGTATCACTGAGGGTATGAGTTGATCTCAGTCCTGTCCTTTTTCCCTAGCAAACCTTCTTGACTAGTGTCAGGTATTGTATGTCTTGAGTGACCGGCAATATCCTGACTATGTGACCCAAATAACAAATCCTTCCCTTGTCCTCTTTTCCTTGGGTAGAATACGGTTCTGATCTGGAAGAAGACATAAAATCAGAAACAAGTGGCTACTTGGAACAGATTCTGGTTTGCCTTCTTCAGGTAATGCTAGAGAAGAGAAATGACAGTATGAAGTTCTTCACTTTTTTCTCTTCTTTTTTTTTTCTTTCTTTTGAGAAGACACACAGTAGAAGAGGCAATACTGTCATGACCACCAGATAAACTGCAGAGACAAATGTGTGACTTGGACTGGATCTGTGTTTCAACTTCAATGTGACTGAAACAGGGATTCCTCCCTCCCTTAGCAGCTGGGAACATAGCTCTGCTGCAGGGAGACACCTCACTTTTACATATACATAAAGCTATTGCACTCTACAAGGGCCTTAGAAAACAATGCCGCTCAGCTATAATTCACCACCCTTCCAGGGGCTGTGTTCTCAATGCTGAGTGCATTTGGATGCATTTATCTTACCACATTTTCCAAATTTTTCTGCCTAACAGCAGAATAACTTCCCAGTTTTTTGACTCTGCTTCATGTGACTGATTTCAGTGCCTTTCAGTGGGGTTAGTACTTGTACTGTCTAAAACATTACTACATGAGTACTCTGCAGAAATAAATATCTCATCAGAATAATTGATCTTCGCCCAGAATGTATGCTGTGATCCTTATATATGGAAGATTCTTTGTGAAATAAAATGGTTACCTTCTCTTTCTTCTCATAGGGTGAGAGAGACAATGCCACTTTCTATGTGGACCCAGCACTGGCTCTCCAAGATGCAGAGGTACTATCAAATGCTTGTGATTGATGATACGCCTGCATCCTATCTGTCTTGACCTTCAAAGTGCTTCAGTAGGCAGCAGAGTCCTTATCAGCAGAGGGCTGGAGCCACAATAGCTTGGGAAGGGGTGATCTTCAAGCAGAAGCAACTTGGGGTTCTTCAATTGTGCCTGCATTGCTGAGCCTTGCTGTTCCAAAAAGGAATGATGAGAGCTGGGCTTGGGCTCAGCTGCTTTAAATATGTGGAGAGGAACAGCAAAGAATAGGGAAGAAAACTTAAGAGTATTGGCTGCTCCAGCTGCTGCAGGAGGAATGGAAAGGTTGGAGATATTGATTGCTCTAGTTTGACTAGAAGACACAGTCAAGGGATTTCATAATCAACAATTCTATGAGAGTCTAGTTCACACAGTGTTTTAGGTTACTGAAAATCACCTTAACTTTAACTTAAACCAAACTCTGTTTCTTTACCAGCTACACACAGAGAACATCTCTCTAAAAATTGTGTGTTAAATTACAGGCTCTGTATGCAGCTGGAGAGAAGATACGGGGCACCGATGAGATACAGTTTATCACCATCTTGTGCAAAAGGAGTGCCATACACTTGCTGAAAGGTATGGAGCACTCGCCTCTGAAGTGAGAAATCACTAGCCAGAGCCAGGGCTATAGGTGGGAGCAATGGGTCATCAGAAGTAAGTACCTGATTCTGCCTCCTAATTCTTGGTCACTCAGTGACCAAAAGCTGCCAGCAGCTTTCAGGAAAACTTATGAAGGCTTACCTCTGCTGAAAATACAGTGGCTTACTTGGGAGTCCTTATACAATGGTGGTGGCTGGATGGTACAGCTTTTTTCATAAACCCAAGGAGAGAGACAGTTCCTTTCTAACCAGGTAGGAGCATGCAGTGGACAGATCCGTAACCTCTTGCAAAAAAATCACTGGAAACATAAGCTGGTTATTCGGTGATGGACAATCCGGGGGTGCACCCTGCACTTCTGCCTCAGGTTCTTCTGAGGGCATCAGAGGCTGCTGGAAGCGAACATGCTAACCCAGATCCAGGTAAAGGAGCCTTCAGCTCCCCACTGCCCAGTGCAACAGAGGCCTTGTCATCTCAAGACTTTTGAGGCAGTCCAAAACTGATTGATAGATTTTGTTATGTTGGTTGAATCTAAGCTGTTAGACATGTACTGTGTAAATCCATATGTGTCAGTTTATGTGGACATAAAGTGATAAATTTAGCCAGTGATAAATACATTATGTCTGAGCTTTTTCAAGCTGAGGTCTTCTGAGGTTGTTTTCTAGGCCCTGAGGCCAGCTCCCCCTTGTGTTTCTAAGTGCTGCTGGGAGACTAAATTTGAAAACAAAACCAAAAAAAATGCTCTCTAGTCTTCAGCTTTGCCTGTCTTTAAGAACTGGGTTTCAAATAGTTGTCAGGATGCAACCAATCTTTGGAACCTACTGTATCACCAAGCAAGCAATTTCCTTTGTCCTAGGGCAACCTGTAACTGTTTTTAAAATTTGAACTTGAGTGTAATTGTTGCAGATATATATATATATATATCTGTGTGTATATATATATGCAGATATATATTTTTATATATATATATTAATATGGAAAGTAGCTCTGAGTTGAAGACGCAGCCATCTATCTGTTACGTGGTATTACCTTTCCCCAAAGTTATCATAGTGTTAGTGTTTAGGTATCTGATTTTGAAAGCCAAGCAAACTTCATTAAGATGCCTACTGCATTACCTAGCAGTTTTCCTTCTTTGTTAGTCTGAAAGCTAGGAATCAAAACTGAGATCTGAGCCCTGGAGTATCTAGAGTGTATAAAGTGAACAACAGCTCTATTGCTGAGCTTTTGTTAATGTGGGAGTTCAAACACCTTGGAATCTGCAACTGTGTTTTGCTCACCTTTTCTGAGAGGTTTTTTTTCCTTCTGATTGAAATAGTAAGTTTTCTCAAACTGTTGTCATCATTTAAAAGTCCAAGGGCCATGAGCAGCATAGTCCTAGATTTAATTTGATTTTGTTTTGGTTCCTGAAGCTAGTGGCACCAACAAACACAAGACCACATGATAGAGTGGTGCCTAACCTTCTGTTGTCTGCTTCATTTCTGTGGTTAAATACTGCGATGAAGGGGCAGATTTCCAAATTAACATGAAGTGACTGAACTCGCATGTTCAAATTAAGGCATGGCATTAAGACCTTTGGATGGGTTGCGTTTCTGTGCATGTTGCCATCTTTTTTTGTAGCTGATTTCTGGGCTTGACTAAAGCCTCCTGAAGTTGGTGAAAATGTGGCCGTTCCTTCAGTAGGATCTGTTTTCATGTCAGTACACAAGCAATATCTGTAAATATTGGGCACAAAAAGCTTGAGCAGTTGCTTGGTAAAAATTGAAGTTCTTTATGTTTCAAACAGTGTTTGAAGAATACCAGAAACTGGCTGGTAAGAGCATAGAAGATTCTATCAAGAGTGAAACTTGTGGTTCACTTGAGGATGCCATGCTGGCTATTGGTAAGAGTGGCTATGTTTCCCTTTCTTTTGTCTGAGTCTGCTACATTTTCTCCTGCAGCAGGTAACTGTTATGGGATGGATCTACTTTATAAGGGTATCTGGTAGGAGTTAAAGGATTCTTCTTAAGTAAGATAAACTCAGATCCCAGGGGTACATTGAATTATTGGAAATCATGTTGAATCTCTTTTACCTGCTGCTCTGAACTGGAATTGCAGTAGATTCTTACTGAACCTTTTTGTATGCCTAGTGAAATGCACCAGGAGTGTCCATTGCTACTTTGCAGAGAGGCTGTACCATGCTTTAAAGGTAAGACTCTTCAGTGTAACATACTTGTTTTCATCCTGGACTGAACTTGTAACCTGGCTTCCACCAAGTCAAGTTAGAAGAGGCAAGGTTTTGGTGAAATTCAGCAAGTTTAGTGCTATTGCAACTAATAGCAGGATCTCTTCATCCACCTTAGGCAGAAAAATACCTCTTAAAAGTGAGATACCAAGGGAGTCTAGCTTCTCTGATTTAGGAGTTTGCAACGAGCCCAGTCCCACTTTCTGGAACGTGGACAAAACTTCTGGAAGACGCTTTTCTAGGAGGTTGCTTATGGTGGAATTTTTGTCCATGATGTTAATATAATAGAATCACAGTATTCTCTTTCTAGGAAACAATTCTCTCAATGGCAGTATGAAATGAAAGAGTTCCAAATGGGGACACATAAGGCATCTGCAGGTTGTGACCCTGTAACTCTTAACTGATATGTAAAAGACAACAGCTCTCCCAGACTTGTGGAAGGCTGAGATGACTGATATTTATTATCAATATGATCTTAATTTTCCTGTGAGTGGTTAATCAACACTGGTTGAAGCCAAGTGTTGCATGAGTGATGCTGCAGAAGTACAATATGTATTCAATGCTGACATCCAACTCTATAACATGTTTGTTTTTACATTTGACGTGTGTGAAAACTTATAGCACACTTCCATGATGGGCTTATGGTACTGACGGTGACCCTTGGGGGTTGGCCCTCCAGAAAGAGCAGCAGATGTGCTGCAGAACATGTGCCAACCAATGTCTGAAACATGACTCCTCCTGTCTTGGACCAGTTTGCAACAGCTTATCCTTTGAACATCCGCTGACATCACAGACTGATATATCTGTTATTCCAGGGGGCTGGCACCAATGATGGGACCCTTATAAGGGTGATCGTTTCTCGAAGTGAAGTTGATTTAAACCTTATAAAGGCTGAATTCAAGCATATTGCAGGAAAGCCTCTCTCCAGTATGATTATGGTAAGTAGCATCTTGACACGATGGTTTTTAACCATCATATACATTCCTAACCTGTCCAGTACTGTGGGATGCTTCCATGGTTGTTTTTAGTAAAAGTATCACTTTCTGCTAAGCTCCTCTTCATTAGGCCTATTAACAATCTTTTCCTTGAGAGACACATACACCTGAAAGGTGAGTCAGATTGTATGCTCTGGAAGTGATTTGGCCAAAGCCAAACCTGAGGAGAGACGGTCCAGGTTTTCCATGGACCATACTCTGTATCCATGCACTTCATGATTTTCTAGATGAATCTAGATTCATTTAATTCTCCCTGTTACACCTTTCCCACACTGCTGTGTAATTTTGTCCTCTGTCTGTGCTGCCCTTAACTACCTCAAGCCAGTGCTGTATAAATCAAAACAGTGCTGGTTTTCTTTCTTTGCTTGGTTTTCTTTTTGTTGTTGGTTGGTTGTTTTGACTTATCCTTTAGCTGACTTATCCTAGACGAAGGCCTGGTCTATACTGTGGTGAGATAGGTCTAGAAACTGAATCTTGTCAAAGCTTATTGTAGGTTTTGAGGTTAGAGTCTCAGCTATGAGTGAATGCCCCTCCTCTATTAGGGCTGAAATGCTGAGTTTTACCATTTGTCCTAAGGACTCTGGGACATTCCTCTCCCCCAGTGCAAATGGCACAGAAGCCCTATCCCTAGCAGTCCCCATGGGAAGTCTGGTTCTGTAATGAAGGCGCTTTCTTCTAATTGACACTGTCAGTGTCTGTCATGTTGATTAATGATCAGTCTTCAAGGGTCTGCATGGAATATTCATTCCTTCTGAGAAGTGAAACTGGCTTTACACCTGTCATCACAAAACATTCAAAGGGAGCAAATTTTTTATCTTGTGATATTCTCTGTAGTGCTTCTCTAGACCAAAATTACCACATCTGTGGCTTTTTTATAAGATGTCATGTGTCAGAGCTAACGATACTGCCCTTTCCCTTCCTGGAGGGGAGAGATGCTACACAAATACTCGGGGACATGAAATCTGAACACAACAGGCTTGGTTGCTCTTGTTCATTCTGACTTTGTCTGTGTCGCTCTGTAGGATATAGCCCTAATAAACTGCTCACCTGGATTCCAAAGAAATGAATTGGACTTGATAAATGTTATTTCAGGTGGCAGCTACAAGCCTCATTTCTCCATTCACTTTTGATGGTGTGTCAGTTGGCAGAAGCACTGCTGAAGTCTGGCTTGCTCTTTCCAAAGTCTTTTCCTGTGTGGGCATATTCCACGGACTGACAAAGTCAGCACTCGCAGCATGCAGAGGAACTTCCACACTCACCTTTTTTCATTTTTTCTCTCCTGTCAGGATGACACCAGTGGCGATTACAAGACAGCCTTGCTGAATCTCTGTGGCACTGACTGACAACATCTAAGAGGAAGATGCTGAAATGGATACAGAGAGAAAATTAACAGCGAACAAGGATCTGAAAATGTACATTGTAGAAAATCTTTCCATTCATCTGACTGGGGAGAAAAAGAAGATCAAATAAATGGTCAAGATTTCCATAGGGCTCTGGAGGATGTGGGTGCTCATTACATACTAAATGCTATTTGCTACCCCAACAGTTGTTCACACCCAAGTGGGAATGTTTCTTTTTTGCTTCCATTTTGTTCTATGCAATTTCCCTTCTCTTTTAGCACACTGTAAAGGCTGGTACTTGGATGTAAAATTAAAGGCTTTTTTAAAACCTCTGTAGGTATTCCGCAGGTCTTAACAACCCTACAAAGCTTGGGCTGTCCCGTAGCCTTGATAACTTCACTAGGACTAGCTGATACAGCAGTGATCATTTGATGCTAGCAAAGTGGATCTGGAAGGAGCGCCAGATATTAATGAGGATTTAGGACATGGGTCAGAATAGAGAAGTCAGTCCTCAGGGGCTGTTTTAGCAGCCTGATCTGCATAACTTGAGTGAGGGCTTCCCAGGAGCTGGGAATGGCAGAGCCAAACTGACCATAAGCATGTGAAAACTAAAAGCTATGTGACTGATTTCCTCTTTCTTTGTGTGAATGTCTGTAGGGCAAGATTGACAAGTTCAGGGTGTGACATCAATGTCAGACCATAGGGAAATAAAAACTGGGGCAGATAATTTGGTTTTGGTGAATATAGGATATCCTACTCTTGGAAGCAGACCTGCATCTGCTCCTGGTTTCACAGTAACTTCGCAGAAGTCAGTGGACTCACTTGGACATTCCCCACACCTCCATGACTGCACCTACCACTAGCTGCCTGAGGCCCTAGACTTGCACAGTGATACAGAGAGAACAGGTTGAAGTGCTTTGAGAAGCTCAGGTCTGCCTTGGCAGAAATTCTCCACATTTAAAGCAACTCATTTAAATGCGTATTTACCAAAAGCCATTTTGTTCAGAGAAACAGCTTTTCTGATCAAGTGAATTAATTTTCTGGCAGCAGGGATGGTTCCTCCCTTCTACTGCTGAAATGAGTAGGAACCAGTGCAGGGTGAGTGGAGGGTTCAAAAAACCTTGGGGATTCCAGGACCCAGGCCTGGGGTCAGGGTATCTGCATTCCTCAGATGAACGTGAGGAGGAGGAGGTTTAAATCTCTGGCTCTCTAAGTGCTTGCGTTTTCAGTGATATCCCAGTTTCTCACCTGGATGAGGATGAGCTGGAGACAGATGTGTCTCAAGACTGAGCATCAAGGGTGAGGTTCTTCACTCAGTTTTTGAGCGGATGTGGGGCAGCTCCAGCCATCAAAGGACAGAGAATCTACACGTCCCTTCTGCTGGCCAGAGGACCCACTTGGTTTTTCGGAGAGCCACGTGTTCCCATAGTCACTGGCGACCCGCCTTCTCCTGTTTTTTCTCAAGAGCAGGCTCAGGCGTCGATTTCTAGCGAGAGGCACGGCCGGACCGCGGACAGGACGCCTGCTGCGGAGAAACCCGTGCTTACACCGCCACCTTGTGGGCGATGGGCTGCGTGCAGACCGCCTTGCGGCGCCGCGGCGGGCGCTCACGGGAGACAAGCGGAACACCGGGACCACCCTTCCTCCGGAGGGGGCGAGTGAGGGAGCACCCGATCACCCCTCGCCTCCCCGAGCAGTGCTCGATCTCCTCGGTCACAGAGCGGGACTCCCCCGGGAGAGGTGCAGAACCGGCCTGGGGAGGGGTGCGTGAGGTTTGCTCACCTTCAAGCAGCGCATGTTTTCCGTCCCAGCCGTTTTAAAGTCTGCAATGGAAGGATGCGTTTGCTGACAGCTATTTTCTTCGTGACTCCTGCTTAGGGGCTCTCACCCTGCAGTCCCTTAGCTCTGGTACAGCTAAGATGCTCTGCAGAAATGCACTCCTCTGACCAGATCTGTGTGATGAAGTTTTAGTGGAAGACCGAGACATTCACTCTGTGTTTGGGGTATTATTTCAGAAAGGCCAAATGGAAACATGTAACTGCCTACGCAGGGAGCGTGAATGATTTATACAGTCGTACCCATGACATTTGTGTTTCCCCAGGCTGGACAGGCAATGTGTGAGAAGTAATCCCAGCTTTGAGGGACTTAAAATCTAACTAGAAAAGTCTACTGAAATCTCAGCTCTTCAAAATATTTTGGTTCAGAGCTGTCTGTTTATTTCACTGAAACTTTCGCACTTATATAATTTCAGAGTTCTTGTTAGGTTATTCAGGTCAGAGGCTGGTTTATCTTGGTGGCATGTGTTTAGCACTGTAGATTAGGATTAGAGCTGTTCTAGTGTGACTGTGGTCCCAATTTACTAACAACAACTTGGGAGATGTAAGATGAGTTGCCAATAGGCTCTCAGGAGATCAGTATAGCAAAGCTGGGAAGGAGGAACAGCCAAGAGAAGCTGATTCTATCACCATAATTGCTGGAAAACAAAACAATTGTAAAACATCAATAAAGATTTGGTTACATATTGATTGCTGCTAAAATGTTCCCTGGGTGAACAGGTGCCTCAATAAAGCAGAATCAATTCCTAAGCTGTTCTAACCAGTTTTTTCCAAATGCAAATATTAACTTAGGGTCTTTGTATTCATTTACAGTTTAATTAACATGATTTTATTGCACAAAAATAGAGATAAAAGCTCAGAAAAGAAAAGGTAACAGGGTCCAGGACTGGTGCACCTCCTGTGCTGCAGGAAGACCTGTGTGTGGGGAGTTTCCAGTGGCTGCACTAATATCACCTTACTGTACCCCTCTGGGTGGGATGTATAATGCCCTGTATGCTTGGAGGCAGCACACACACAGCAGGAGCTGTGCAAACTGGCAACATGGTGGGGTGTAGGTGCTTCAGCATTCTGCTGAACTCACACCCAGGTGTACATAGGAAAAGCTAACTCCAACTATTAGCTCTATTCCTGACACTTGAGAAAACTAATGGAAAGCTGTTCCGGATATGATGCCAGTGTGCATAAATCATGTTTAACTCTTGAAGGCTTCCATTCCACAGAAAGCTGACTTCATATAGTGTTGCTTAATTCTCCAGGCATCCCAGAGCAGATGTGGCCTGAAACACAGAAGGCTGACCAAAGGATCTGCAGACAGTGGCCAGCCACAGGCAAGCAAAGGCTCTGCTTAAGAGGTATCTCATCACTGTGACTTCTGGAGAGAAGAAAAGATTGGATGGGTCTGGATTCACTTGCGTTTCTATTCTGCAACAGTTTGGAGTAATTTTTAGATAAAATAAATATATTTTACATTTATAAAATATATTTAAGTGTTCAACAATTAGAAAATAAATGATAGTGTTGATTAATAAATGTAATGTGCTGTGGTGAGGAAATACTGCCTCCCACAGGCATCCAGATTGAATAATGGAGCCCCCTAGTGTTGTGTAGCTTTCTTGAAGGAGCCCCTTTTTCTGGCAAGGTGGCCATCTGATGAAATTGTAGACCTTCCTTGGGCCTATTGGATGGTATGTCCCTTGCAGGGAACATAGTATCAGGCTGTAAGATGCTAAGATGGGACTGTGACAAAGACATGTTATGTTAGGCTTTCCTTCAACTTCTACCTTGAACCCGAATGCCCAAACTGACTCCAAAGACTATTCACTTCCTTCGTGGTTGGGGTCAATAAATGCAGCAGATCCCTGTGTCTGGGACACCACAGCAGCACAGATATGTTTTGTTTGATGCAGTGTGCTGAGCTGTCCTTCCTCAGACCACATGTAAACAAGAAGGTCGCTCCAATTCTTTATCACTCCCATCACTGCAAACAATACTGGCCTTCTAAGTAGTCATTCATTCCTCTGGTGTCATCCATTTGAGCTCAAAGGGCTCATCCCTGAGTTTCCAAGAAGTTATCAGTATAGAATTTGTTGTTTACTAAAAATCATATGTTAGGGTGCAGGGAAAAAAATAAATTTGTACTTTAAATTTTATATCTGACTGTCCTCCCAGAATATGACAGAAACAGCCAGCCCTGGGGACCTGGGCTTCTCTCTGGAGGAAAGTGTGATTTGTTCAAGCTGTGCTTCTAGTTTCCCAATATCCTGTCCTGTTCCAAATCTCAATTAGCCATGATGTGTCAGCATCATGCCTTGGACTGCTCATGTCTGTTGGAGGCTTAGGACTGACATTTCTTACCAAAAGTTGTACGCCCGATGCTTAAGGGTGTTATTGGTATGAGAGTTCAAAGCTCCCAGGGACTTTATCCCGTAACACTTAGTATTTCTTTGAAACCAGAAGAATGCATATGGTGATATTTTTCTATGACATATAAATCATATGGATATACCCAAGCGGTTTTATGGTCCTGAGAAACTTTTTCTGCATTACTGGCTAGATAAAAGAACTTATTACAAAGGAAATGCAGATGTCTGTAGGTTATGTACATTCGGGGATCTAACATTTGGAGAAATAAATAGCTCTGGATTACACAGAAGAACTAGTACTGTTCTCTCTGTGGTAATGAGGAACAGGATATGTTGTAGGCACAATATTATTAATAAATAGTGAGCAATGCAGTACAAATCTGCAATTCAATTTAGGATTTCAGCTGAAATTGCTCTTTGGAGTTATAGATGACAGCAACATCTGAAATTGAGTTACAGTCCAAGCAGGAACTGAGTCATGTGTAGCAATGTTCTAGGGAAGCATAGAATCACAGTCAACACTGGGCAAAATGTTATTGACAGTAGTATATTCACTGAAAAATGACATTTTGTGGACATAAATGCAGTTTAACTGGGCTTATAAAAGAATGTGAGGCAGAAGAATAGGAAAAAAAATGAAAGTCAACTTTTCCATGTATTGATTTTAAAATGGCAACTTTATTTTGAAAACTGTTTCAAGCTGAAAAACAATTATTAAAAAGATTTCCTTAATCTGAAGTTGAAACATGACATTTTGGAGGGGAGAAAGTTGAACATTTCAGTTTGCCTCAGAATAGTTTTGTTTTACTTTCCAAAGTATCTCCTAAATTTCTATTTATTTTAGTTTAAGCCAAAGAATTCCCTGTCAATTCCTTGTGTTAGCCACTGAGCTGAAAGATCCCTTGTTATTTTAGCCAAAATAAAGACTTCTGTTCTTCAAAACCAAGGGAAGAGTCATTGCTTTAAATGTCACTAGCAATCTTCTTCAACTGAAAAGATCAATGTTGAGGGGGCTAAGTTCTGAGTTTAAACATCCCAGAAAGTCTAGACAAGAAAAAATAGGAATAGTACAGCTGATGTCAACTTCCAACCTTTCCAGAACTTCCTGTTCAAAGCTTATAAAGCACATCAGAATCATCCTACAGCTTTCCTACCTTCCTGTGTTAGTCGCTTAGCCTTTCCTTTCCACAGTTTCCTAGGTTTCACGTTAACTTTACTTCATTACTTTGTTAGGAAGCAACTATGACACATGAGCATGAAATATTTTTGTAAGAAGTGCTAAGACATAGTCAACTTTCTAGTTTGCAGCAGAAAAGTAGCAAAAGGGAAGTGCAGAAATAAATTCACACTCTATGCTGACAATTCCAAACACAGCTTATTGTTCTGAAGTTTAGTAGCTATTTAGAACTCTTTTTCCCTAAACTAAAATATTAGAATATTTATTCAATACTCTAGTATCCTAGACAAAAAAAAATAGATGAATTACTAATAAACAGAGCTACTGCTTTTCTTAATATCATGTCAATCATTTATATTAGTTCAAGAAATTACTGCTTAAATGTAACAGATCTCATGGTTATCCCCATCAGTCATCACCTCAGCCTTAGCTCTCTCCCTGCAGGCAATGCAGAAAGAGGTTTCAGAGTTCAGGCTGAGTCTAGGGCTGAAATACAAAATGTCCTGAATTCTTTCAAAATCATTATATAAATGAGAAGGCTCCAGGAAGACCTTATTGTAGCCTTATAATACTTACAGGGGGGCTAATGAGAATCATAGAATCATAAAATAGTTTGGATTGGAAGAGAACTTCTTTAGAGGGCCTGTTGTGATAGGACAAGGGGTAATGGTTTTAAACTAAAGAGGGTAGATTCAGACTAGATATCGAGAAGTGGGAATACATTGGAACAGGTTGCCCAAAGAGGTGGTAGATGCTCCATCCCTGGAAACATTTAAGGCCATGGGGCTTAATGGGGCTCTGAGCAACCTAATCCAGAGGAAGATGTCCCTGTTTATTGCAGGAGATTGGACTAGATAACCTTTAAATGTCCCTTCCAACCCAAACTCCAAACTATTCTATGATTCTATGATAAATCCACTTATTCCTCACTGCTTATGATGCTTCTGGGACTGAAAGAAAATCCCCACACAAGGAAGTTTTCTGCTCTGCAGACATGACTGCTCTAAATTTCTAAGCCAGCGCTGTATGTAATGTACTAACTGTAAAAGCCAAGTAAAAGATCTTTACTTCTGGGACTGTCTGTAATGATGTTAAAATGGTTAATTTCAGGAAAGTGTTCAGGTTCCATGATAGAAGCTGTTAAATAAATAGGATTTTCAAGCAGTAAACCACAAGATTATTTTCTTCTGAAGCACCAGATACTGTCCACAGTTAAACTGGTGATCCAATATGATGTAGTTTGTAAGCACCACACTAAGTCTATATTTCCTTTCTCTTCCTCTTTCATCTAGATCATCCTGTAAGAAATCCACAGCCATGTTAATTATTTATTTTCCTGTTAAGTATTCTGGAATGGCTGGTCAAACAACACAGGATTCTGAAAAACAGACTAAATTCAAAGAAGAGTTTGACAGGATCATCTGTCTATATGTACATAATCAATTGTCTGACAGCTGATTCCCAAATAAAATGATACCAGGCAAAAAGCTAGCTGTTGTTTTGGGTTTAGGTGGAAGATAGGGAGAGAAGTCTCTTCTTGAACTGACCAAGTACCCAGCAGGCAGTACTGCTTTTTTCTGGTACTTTTTTCTGGTTTTCTGGTGAACTTTTCACATGGTTTTAATGATAGGTCATAACCACTTTGTTACATGTTTCAGTGACAGTAAACACAGCAAAAATAATCATCTAGAATATGTTGTGCCTTAAAGCTCTCTCACTAGTTTAGGAAAATTGTGGTTAAAAACTGTGACATTTGGATGACCTTCCTTTTGCTGTTCTTCCAGCAAATACTAATACTCAATTCTAGTACAAATAAAGACAAACATTAGTGATAATAAACTTTCAAACTCAGTCACTGACTTATTTATAGCTAGGTTGGTACTTGAGAAATCCAGTGCAATTTAAAAGGCAATAAATTGAAACAAACTCATGCCATTTTGGAAGCTGTTTATGAGCTCTTTTAATTTGGTGTCATATTTATTTAGAGAGAATTAGATTTCCCTATTCATTAGATGCAGTGGCTAGTGATGAATGGAACAACATTCCATATCAATGGCATTAATTGAATCCTCACAAACACAGATAATATCCCTGCAGGAAACAGGAGAAGATGGAAAAGTTCTCCAGAGGAGGTCTGCAAATACTGCAGTGAAGAGGGAACACTACTGAATAGCCAGGATTGTTGGCAGCAGTTGAATGTTTTTCATCTTTTGTGAGACTTCCTAAAGAGTAGTTATGATCTGTAAGCATACAACTGAGATCAGATCCCCATGGTCATTGGCATTGCACAAGCCCATGTGAAGGGGAAGCTCCTGCTCCAAGACTTAGTTTAAACAGAAAAACCATGCAGTGTATGGGACAGGTGATAGATCTAGCCCCGGGGAAAATAACTGGTTTAGGATGTGGTTTAATAATACAGGTTAGCTGCTGCACTAGCTATCTGCTGCCTTAGCAGTAGACAACTTACATCAGCACCGGTAGCCTGAGGCTGTAAATTTGTTTCAAGGGTTTGCCTGCACCAGCTGAACAGCTCACTGATGGTGCAAGCAAGCTGCTCCACTCCCAACCATGTACTCTTGCTTGTTGCTGCTTACAGGCTTTGTCTGATCACATGCCAGCCCTACCAGCAAAAAAATACCTTGGTGCTTCTTTACCTAGGAAGGGAATTGCATCAGTTTAGACTGAGATCATAGCCAAGCAAGGAAGAAATCCCCTTCAGCAGGCTCTTACTTCAGCTCAGTAATAACAAACCTGCCTTCTTTCTTTCCTGTCTGCTCAGACTCCTGTCCTGGTTGGATCATCAGACTGATGGTACCACCACAGAGGGGATAGTGGAGTGGACAGAAGGGAGGGTAGGACCATGCCAGTCAGCTCACTGGCTGCCTTCGTGAGATTTTGACATTGCTCCTATGTAGGTGCATTTAAAAAGGGGACTCCAGATCAGCTGGCATAGAAAACCTTTTCAACATGTCTTGTCCAGCATCACCCATGGTGTCTGAAGCAGACCCAAGGAAAGAGTAAGATCTCCTGAGCTGTAGGTTACTGCCGTAATTAAATCATTTGCTTCAGGGGAAATTTAGTGTATTTCAGAGGGAAGCCATAATCAAAAAGACTGGCAGACCTTGCAGCAAAACTGATTTAAGCCTTGGGTTTAAATAATGATTTTCTCCTAGCTCGTCAATAATACTCGCTTAGGTCGGTGGAGGATTTCTCAGAAATGTGTCGTTCTTCCAGGGAGCGTGTCCTGCTGATAGAGCCATAAGCCACTGCCAATTTATCAGGGCATAATGCAGTGTTCAAAAATAAGCATGAGCTTTTCATGCCAGTCCACTTTGATTCATGCTTCCGCTATGATTCGTGCCAGTTGTCTTTCAGATGAGAAGCTGTTTGTTGTGAGCAAATTAGTGTCAGTGAAAGGTGAAAACCAGCCCAAGACATTGTCAGGCTTAGGTGCAAATATAGTAAGAATCCAAGCTTAATTGAATTCTGAGTTTCCTGATTGCTTCCTATGGAAGAGACACTGCTCTTGCACATCCCAGTGGCACAAAGCAGTGAACAGTGGCAAAGTGGGTTGAAGCAAATATGGCCTGTATTGGACCCCCCCAAGATCCCTGATGTAACTCATGAAGTCCTTCCATTCCTAATGGATGCATTCCATCACTGATGTTCTTCCAGCCTGCAGGCAAGGAGTCCTCAGCAGTGTGTGCACCAGGACAATTCTCCCAGGGAAAGTCAGTAGCAGTATTTGGAGGGATTTTTCCTGAATATTTTGAACACATGTCCCAAACCCTTCTACTGGATAAATGAGAGGGGCAGAGCAGCACATGTCAGAAAGGATGATTACTCATGCAAAAAGAAGGTGGCAGAACTGCCCCAGGGGAATGCTGATGGCTCTAAGCTCTCCCATGGCATGTCTTCTGAAGGGGCAGGAGGGCTGGAAGACAGTAGGTAACACTGCCCTGATTTTTCTGAGGCAGAAAGAGAGGTGAGTGACCAGTCTGGGGTCAGCAGTGGAGCAGGGATTAGGACACAGTTTGTCAGAGCTCAAGGCAAATCACCCACCTGTGGACTCCACCTGTTCTCTCTGCTTCTGCTGGGCTTTTTCTTTCTGTCTTGCACTCTCAGTATTGCAGTCCTAAGAAAGTGCTCTCAGGTAAGGTCTCAAAAAGGTTAAAGCAGTAATAGCTACAGAGGGAGCAACATGGACATCTATAAAACTAACCATTTCAGAGCACTAATTTCATCAGCAAGCTAATTGCAAATACTGTATCTAAGAACATTTCCAGCCATCTGCAGGAAGGGAACGTCACAGTGCTTGAAAGGCATCATGTATTTATGATTGTATTTTGCTGATATATAAACTGGCATAGAAGTTTTGGATGTCATGATGATAATTATGCAGAATCTTGCTGTTACTTAAAGGTATTTACCCAACACCTTTATTTTGGTATCTGAATACTTCTTTTTGTGTATAAAGTCCTGTTACATTTCACTTCTGTTTTAGAGTATACAACTGAATGAATATGGGACTGTTGCTAATCCTTACAGCAGGGCTTGGCTGTGCTTGTCATACAGGAAAACTATGATGCTGCAAGGAACAAAATCACATCTTCCTGGGTCCAAGGTTGGTACTCTGAGAACTGCATCTCCCTCTTTTTTTTGTGGATCCAGGCAAATATTTACAGTCTTTAAAATAAACTTCCATCGGTATCAGTTCTAAGGTGGCATGACTGTCAAAGGGACTAATAAAAGGTAGGTCTGTGTCCCACTCCCAGAGGAAGAGCAGCAGCAATGTCAGGGAAGTGGAGGTTTGTATGTCATTATCCGAGTCCTGTCTGTATTCTGGGTACACTGAAATCCTTGCTTCCTAGAACTGGAGATCTTGACAGTCACCAAGTCTGCTGGAAGGCAAGTAATTTTTATAAAACCTACAGGGCAGGATTCACAGTGTGGTACAGCCTTGTTTGGATTTTGATGCTCCCTGAATCAGGTGATGGAGTTTGAGCTCTAAAGGAACCTGCCACCCTATAAAGCTGTGGCACAATTTGCCCTTCTGTCTACTTGGAGCCAGCTTTTGAGGCTTGGTGCTCCCTGGGAGCCAAGTTTTGATGTTTGGACTGTCTCACAGAACTCTCAAATTACCTGTGCTTGTAACCAACCCTTTTAAAGGACTTGTGTATAATGTATAAATAAAGTTAATTATGCTTATCTTTTTCCTCCTGTGCAAAGGTGATCTGCAAGGGCTTGACGTGTGAAGCTACCTGATGTGGTGGCAATGTAACAACCTGCAAGATGTCCCTCCCACACACCAGTTAAATAGCTGTATGTCTGCATATAGCCTGTAGATTGTGTGAGTTGCCACCCAAGGAACTTGGAGAGTTTAACATCACCACAGGTCCTACTCTGCAAGAGCCAACAGTCTGGCTCTTGCAAGGAGAAGTCAAAATTATCGAAGAAAACACTTGTTTGTGAGTCAGTTTAATGAAGGAGGTTGTCCCACTAATCATTGTTATAACATATGCTCTGACACTTCCCTTACCTTCATGATCAGTGAAAACACAGTCTGAAGCCTCTAAAGTTTGTGCTGAGATGGACATCCTACAAAACACATTTCTGTCTTGAGGGCAGGGTGAAGTTGTTACATTCAGGCTTAAGGCTAAAGAATCCCATGGGTCAAGATATTCAGAGTGAACTTGCAACATAGCTCTTAAAATATTTCCCATTTCCCTCTAGAATAAGCCAGTTGAAAAAACATACTGATGTTTCTTGTTTTAGCAAGCGGCTATCAACGAAACCTCGATATTGGGTGCAAAGGAAATTGAAACCTTACCCTAGGAATAATTCACTTTAAAGGATTTATTAACATGCCACCTTGTGTGGACTCCAGTCCTGGTAGCTAATTTGTCTGGACAGATTCAACATTAGGTCTGAGCACCATGGATTTTGTTGAACTTCTCTTGGATTGCTGGGGTCCAGTTAATGTCTTCTCAAGATTCTCAGCAGCCATAGAGTCACTTTAAGAATGGAAACCTGAGCAGATCTCAACTTAAAGTAGGGGGAAAGGATCACTATTTTGACAAAACAAAGATAATCTGTAACAAGGTGCACTTAATGATGTATATATAGAAAAAAAAGCATGTTCATGCCTGAGCTCCCAATTCAGGATGCTTCTGCGAAACAAAGACTGAAGTAACCTGCTAGCTTAGTGTACTTCTGGATGATCCAAAAATGGCTAGGCCTGGATGGGAACTGAGCTTTGGCCCAGCTCTTCCCATGATAATGACTGTAGAGTTGCAGAAGCCATTTGCATTTGCACAAGTGAAGCCTGTTTCACTGACTCAAATGGTGCCCTGCTGCTTTACAGCAGCTGAAAATCCGATTTTAATTCAACCAGATGTTAATTCCCAAAGGCTGGGAAACTTCTGACTGCCTGGAAATAGTCTTTTTGGTTTAAAACACTCTTCCAGCCTTCATTACTTGGGTAGCTGCCACTTCGTCTATCATAACCTTCACTCTACTTTCAAGCTTGCTCGAAATCTTTATTAATGCTTGTAAAAAAATTGAATTGCCCCATGTTCTGCGGGAAGTAGATTTTTATTTTAACTTTTTCTTTTTTTTTTTAAATATGTACACCTGGGTATGAAAGCACCATCACAGACACCAGGGCATGAAGAGGTGAGAAAATCAGACTTCATGTAATTCCAATCTAAGATAATTGATTGAGGGTTGCTAGGGAGGGGCCCAGAAGACTTGCCCTTCATTTATGCTATTTAAGGGGCTGGAGAGGGGTCTCTCAGGTAAGTTGTTGAAGAAGGTGTGTCTGAAAAAAGGCAGGAAGTTAGTATAGCCTTTACTACTACAGCACAGTGTATTTCCCCATAAAGCAATTATTGTTGGAGATCTAACCAACAGCTTTCTATTGTTTTGGTTGGTTTACATTTGGGGGGGAGGGGATTAAGTATCTTCTTCTGAGATACTTGTTACTTATAGAAATATTCTTCTAGTGATTGAGAACTTCAACTTGTATTTCTGTCCCAAAAGAAGTATTTCCTGCCCTTATCTGAAGGGAACAGGGAGTGATTGTTGTGCTACTATGAACTGCCAGAAGATTTATGCTAGTTCCTTAAAAAGGAAGGTAATCTAAGCTAATATTATCTTGGGGAAGTTTGCTCAACAGGTAGCCTCTGTAAAGTTGTTAGCTTTTTTCTCTGTGCATCACAGAGAGACATATTAAGGTACAGACAGGTTAGTCTGGGATAAAGGAAGGAAACTTCAAGAAAGGCTGTCACTGAGATTGTGGTGGTCAGTCTGATGCCAGAACTACCTAGCAACAGAGCACAAGACTGTAAGAGCTGGTCCACAGCTGTCATCTGCTACAGCACCAGGGAAGCTTGTTTACTGGCTAACTGTGCTTTATTCTTAGGCTAATACAGTTAGGAGGTACCTCAATGAAAGCCTCTTCAGTTTCAAGCCCTATGTTAATTTGCTTTTATGCTAACATTGATCCTTTATCTGAACTGCCTTTTCTTTTTCTCTAATTTAATTTGCCTGATGCAGGTACAAATGGCAATTGCAGCCTGAACAGCAAAGCTGGTTTAATTATTTTCGTATATAGATGGGCTGTTTCTCTAATCCTAATAATTTTACTTTGCAGCTTGTCCTAGCTTCTGTAGATCTTTCCTCAGTGTGGGTCCCTGTGTTCTGCACAAGGTACTTGCACAACAACACTTTAGTCAGGTATTGCAATTATGCTACCCTATGCATCCTTGAGTTGCAATTTCATTCCCCATAGCTGCCATATCCACACAGTATTGACCTAACGTTGAATAAACAGATATTGCAATATCTCTGCAGCACTCAGGTGCTCAAACACTGCCATGACGGGACAATTAGAAGAGATGTAGAGAGTTGTTTAACATACTCCATGGAGTAATGATTTATGGTGGACTTCAGCAACTCTTCTGTTCAATGGCTGCTTACATATGTATTCATTCAGTATCAGCTGACAATTCTGAGCATTTGAACTTCATGCTGATTTTTGTCACTAAGAAGCAAAAACCAAATAAATAATTTTAATAACCAAATGTTTGTTCAGATTTGTTTATCCAAGTTGTTTATCCATTACTTATTGAGAGTTACTTAAGATCTTCTCTACAGTGTTGTGTAGGACAAACTATAAAAAAGAGGCTGTCATACTTCAGTGTGATCCAGAGAGGAACTGAGCCAGCCAAATACAATTATGCAAGCTGGAGCATGAACAGCATCCAAAACACACAGTAGGAATTCCCTCTGGCACAGTAGCACTCAAAAATGCATGCCATACATTTGCAATAACTACAAAGGGTCAGGATCTCATCTTTACAGCTCACTGGAGAAAGTGGCCTTGCTGATTTATTCTCATTAGTACTTCTACCAGACTGTACCCAGCTTCTTGTGCTGCACTCTCTTTAGTATTGTAAACTGAGGAAAGTCCATGGTGTTAATATAGGAATGAGTTATTTTTTCAGAACTTGGAATGCAAAAGTTCAACATGTGGTACTTTTTCTCCCTTTAGTATGGAACCTTTGTGTTAGTAGCTTCTATTAAAAAGTCCTTTTGGGTGCGCTTGTGGTCATTGCAGCAATTCTGCTAAGAGCAGTCAAAAATATTTCTTCCAAATTATATGTTAAGTACATTCTGCCTTATCATAACATTATCTGCATTGTCAGTCTGGTGCAGGATTTTTTCATTTCCTGCTCTGAAAGACTCTTTAGTTCTACTGAATACTAGTTAGACAGATGTAGCATTTCACCCAAGAGTTGGTTGTGTTTCAATTCTGGATAAAGTGGTTCCTGTAAATAAGGTTTGCAAAATGCTTTCTGTCTGAACAAAACTATGGGCCAGTTTTTATTACATGCTATTATAATAATTATAGGATCTTCTGCTTAATCAGGATGTGCTTAATTAGGATAGCCATTTAATTGGGACATCTCCCAAGGAACCAATTCAACTTAATGTCATTAGTACTACCTAATCAGGGCAGCTTAGGAAAAAAATTGCTTTTAAAAAATAAGACCCCAGCAGAGGAAAAGATAAGCTGTCATTTTGCTGGTCTGATGCATCCAGTCCATTTCCCAAAGGTTTGGACTGCAGAGCAGCTCAAGCAGCTGCAGGGATGATTTCCTTAAAGAAACAGAAGACAAGCATGACCCTTCTACTGTGAAAGTACTAGACATGACCTTCACTATTGTTGGCTGCCATGTCCTTAAACGAGAATACCCTGGCAAATGAGACCTGTGAACTTTATACTGTATCCTACAGGAAAAAGTCCCAAAAATACGAAGAGCAAAGCAAAAAATACCACCACGTTTTAAAGCTATTTGCAAAAATATGGAATAAAGGAACAAGTAACAAGTCTTAAAAGGCGAGTTCATAGGATCATAGAATGGTTTGGGTTGGAAGGGACCTTAAAGCTCATGACCTATTTGTTATATCTTAGGTTTTAAAGTTAATGTCATTGCAGTTATATATTCAGCCTTGCCCAATGAGACACCACCACCAAATACGAACTGCTGTTGTAAGGTAACATAGAATCCTGCAAGTTAGGCCTAACTTCAATAAGAAGTTCAAAGGCACTACCTTCTCTGCTCAAACTCAAGACTCTATCTATCTTGGCCTGTGAACTTGCATGACCACAGGCGATATGAACCTGCAGCTGAACTAGGGCTGAATTTGCAATTTCAAATATAGTGGCAAACTTGGAGTGAAAGAAAACAAAGTAGGGAACGAAATCCCAGCTGATGAAGATCCGTGACATCTCATTGCAACTTGTGCAGACATAATGAAGATTGTAGCTTAAGACAGTAAAATGAAGCATTGATATATCTGCTTGTGCAGCACTGGTACAAAGTTGCCCAGTGAGGCTGTGGAATTTCCATCTATGGAGATATCCAAAATCCATCTGGACATGGTGACCCTGCTTGAGCTCAGGATTTGGACAAGATGACTTCAGGAGGTCCCTTTTACCCCTGGCCATTCTGTCAGGGTTCTGACCTCACTCCCCTCAGTATGGGTAAAGAACAGTCCCAGAAACTGAGGGCTTAGTTAGGCTTAATGTTGACTTTGCTGAAGCAGACTTAAGAAATCCCGGTCCCCAACGTTCCCCCTCCTCTGCTTTTTTCCATACTACAAGGTCACTGTCTCTTTACTGGCAGTGATATAACTATTAATAGCGCACAACATTAACTGGATCAATGATAAGACGAGGTTAAAAATAACAAGTTTTCTTCTTTTTTTTAAGAATGTTTATTTTTTTGAGTGTTATTTTTAAATGCATGTCAGTTCAGCTATGCAGTTCCCAGCTCTGCTGGCATGTACTGTCATAGCACATGGGACGATGAACAAGTGGATGGGGAGAAAGCTGGGAAGAGACCAGTAT
Organism: Coracopsis vasa; assembly: GCA_026283785.1. Lineage (NCBI taxonomy): Eukaryota > Metazoa > Chordata > Aves > Psittaciformes > Psittacidae > Coracopsis > Coracopsis vasa. Next base: position 25,420 of record JANHGB010039602.1, read on the forward strand.
GCCCGGATCCAACATAGTGTAAGCCAGTTTGCAATTATACAATGTCTCTTGCTGAAAGCAGGAATATCTTTTATCTGATGTTAATTAATTAAAAAAATTAGGCATCTCTTTTCAGATGACTGAATCTCTTGGGTACTCTTCTTATGGGGATAGGCAGAACATGAAAAAAGGAGTATGCCTTCCTGAAGTGCAGTTGAGAAGGTCTAATGGTTAGCCAAATAAGAATTAAAATTGCATAAAAGTGTACCCAGCAAGTTTTGCACAGGTATATGTTCCTCAGGGACTGGGTGGCTCATTTGTACTACAGAGCTTGCAAGAAATTAACTATTCAAGCTAAGTTAATTATAAAATCAAGTGACTCCCCAAGAAGAGGAATTGTTCTAACTGTGTGACTGCTTATCCTTATTCAGGTCACCTTGTACAGCCCCATCTTCTTTTCAGTGCTCTTACTCTCTGGGTCTCTTCTGAATTGAAGATGCTGGAGCTGCAGTTTTGAAGATTCAGGTTCAGCCAAGGTTGAAGTGGATTATTGACTAGTGTGCTGGTGTAGGACTGGGTTCAAACTCCTTGTGTAACTTTGGCATGTCACTTTGCAGCTGAATTCAGATTTCTGAATTGTTACTAAGTTTAGATGGATTTTAGGTATCTCTGTTCCAAAAGAGGACCCTCAAAGCACTTCCTAACCTTAAACCTCTGCTTTTTGCCACTTCCCTGGTCCACCTGATATCCTGCTGTGGCCATCTCCAGAATCCCCTTGGTCTTGTCATCACTGGTGAGCAGGTCAACTTCCCAGTCCCTGCTTTTGTCTGCAGAGTAGGTGCTGCCCAGCCTGTGCTTCCACAAAGGCCTGCACAGTTAGACGTGCATCAGCAGCTTGGGCAAGGCAATACCCTTCCCCTTGCTCTTATATGACTACTGAGTAGCTGATGTATATGAGCAATGTGTGTGAGACCCTTTCTTGCTTTTGCGCACAGCCTCTGCTGTACAGGGGAGCCTAATTTGTAGCACAGCTAGAGAAACAAAATAATCTAGCTGTGTCTTCAGGCCTCTGAAAAGGGAAAGGTAAGGTATAAACCTGTTTAATTTGTTAGTGCATTCTTTTTTCCGGGAGTTAATTTCCTGCACACCATTGCTGTCTCATGGTGCTCTGTGGCTGTGTGACTGTAGCCTTGAATGTATGTGCGTATCTGTGTTTGTGGCATACAGGAAAACACCCAGTGGTGTCTAAGTCAAAGTGTTCCTGAAGTTCTCTGTAGCTGAGTTCTCTGTAGCTGCCTACACTTAATTTCTGTGTACCACAATAGCGCTGGGAGGCCTGGAACTCATTGTAGGAGATGCTGCTGCTAGTTACAGTTAATGTATGTTAACATAGGTTGCAATAAAATGTTGTTTGTGAACATGACAGTGGTTTGTAAACCTCTGTCAAAACACATGACAGCATTTTCCTGAATAGATAATATAGATGTTATTTAAAAAAAATAAAATAAAATAAAAGGTTGTCAAAAAATGGATATTCCTGGAAGCTGGTACTACTTTTTGGCCCCTTACCTCTTATTAACTTGTATTTAGTTCTAAAAGGAAATATTAAATGTCATTTGCTCTTAGTACAAGTGGGAGATTGCCACTGATAAGCACACTTCATAATAGGCGCCACAGTGGTTATTTTCATTACCTAACTTTAGTAACAGTCTATGGAGACAAAAAATTTATGCAGCCAGTCTGGCTGATGGCTGAATCATAGAAACAGCATTAATTGATTTACTGCCAGGTCTAAAAGATACTAATAAAGACTTTACACAATCTCTGGGATACAAGAGGATTAAGGTTAATGTCTTAAATCTGTTCCTTATGCTCACATACACTCTGTGTATGCCCAGATGCCTGCTACTACTACTTTCATGTGAATTCTGTTTGTAAAAAGTAATACTGAGTTAAGCTGGTTAAAATAAAGGCACATTCCTTATTATATTTAAGAGAAGTTATTAGCTGTTCTGTACAGCATCAAATCATACCATTTACTTACAGTCCAGTCACAACAGTGCATTTGTGTGCTCTCGAGTTCTATCATTAGTGTATTGTTTCCTTATATTCTTTCTAGTGAAGCTAATGTGTTAACCTAGGAAGTACTGATCAAAACCAAGCTACTTCTATTGCTGACATGGTTTCAAGTAAACAGATTTTTTTACTGCAGTCAGCCTATTTGCAGCATTAGGAGCTGTTTTTCATTCTTGTAAGTTGCTGCTTGGAAATTACCAAAATAAAAAAGTGGGTTTTCTTAATGAATTCTTTTTTAAACGTGTAGCGTACAATTGTTCCATGGCCCAGATCCTGAGAAATTATATAGGCTTATGATTCATCTTATATATATATATATACATATATATATGTTATTTTAATTCTGGAATACTTTGCATATTGTTTTCTTGATTTTGGTTTGTGGAAAACTGATAAGTGAAAATGTTTTGAAGAATAAAGCCTCATGCTGTCCTCACTTAACGTTTGCAAATCTGGGATGCAATACATTCATTTTGCAGTGCAAAGAATTGATCATGTGCTGGATCAGGGTTTTGTTTAAAATATATTGCCTGTTGCTCTGAGTACAGGTAGAACATTTTCTTTTGTCTCAGGCTTATAATTCCGTGCTTTCTTACTGCAAATACTAAGATACTCCTTATTTAAGACCTCTCTGCTCTGTCCTTACAAACTGAAGTCTGTAAGCAACTCACCCAAGCACAGAATGCAACTACACTGCCACAAAGCTCCCTTGCAATGCATGAGAAATACATTAATTCTACTAAGATCAATGTTTCATAGACTATTTCTGAGGGAAGGAAACTATATTAGCAGTTTGTAGGTTTAATAGCAGACCTTTTCTTTGGTCTGCTAGTGAAGATGAGCTTGCTTGAAGTTGCATGCTTGTGTGTTGTGCCATGTGAGACTTCTGTGATTGCTTGTGGAAATGTGGGTTATTATGAAAGGATACCTCACAACTTGCAACAATATGACAGTATTTCTAATTAATGGACTTGAGTAAAGACTGAATTTCAAATGGAACTGGTGTTATTAGATGATTTCATCAGCTTTAAAAATCTTAGCCACAGTACCAGACAGCTTCTGCTATCTTTGAATCCTGTGAGTCTTCCCAAAACCCAGGCCTGGTGGTACAAGTACACCATGCTCCTGAATCAGTCTGTATATTTGCCATTAGTTTAAACAAAACTCCCTGCTCGACTCTATTAATTCCTGTGAGCTTAATACACATGCTGAGAAGACCAGACCTTCCCAGTATTTTTCAGCTGCCTCTCTGCTGTGAATGCAGTGTGTTTCAGAAAGTAGTCATGTTGGTCCTTAGAACATGAGGAACTTTTCTACATTCTGTCTTGAAACTTAAAGAATGCATTACATGTAATTACTTTTAGCTATTAAGTCAGCCTATCAACTGTATGAGTCAATGCTCATTACCTTATTAAGGGCATAGCATGGAACAAGTGCATTCTTCATGCTGTCATTTTGTAATAAAATGGAGCCAAGACAAAGATTTATGAATGATGAAGCACTATTTGCCCACTAGCTGCCAAAAGGGAGATTTTGCATTCCTACAGTCTGAATAATGGTTCCAGTATTTTGTTAGCTAAAATTATTATTTTATCCTCTGTCAAAGAACAGAGTTGTTGTTGGGTTTTTTTCTGGGACTTTAAGTACAAAACTTAGCGCTATTTTTAAGAGTTAAAGGACAAGTTTCATGTTCTGTATGTCATCATAGCTTTTGACTCATGAAATCTGTCTTTCTATTGTCAGAAGTTGCATCTTGAGCCTAATAAAATTTAGCAGCATCTGTGTTTGTGATATTCTACCAAAAATACTTGTATTATGATGTCACTATGTTTAACATAACCCTTCATATTTTGACAGTAAGTAGGAAAAAAAGTGCAATGTTATATTTTGTGTACCATGGCTAAATACTTTTTTTAGTAATATGGCTGACAATCGGTATAATAGTTGCTACTGAGCAACGTATTTCTATCATATGGGGTGAATATTATAGCACTATTTAACTGAGTGGGTGGTTGGGTCTTGTATGTTTAAGTTATAAATTAAAAAACCCAGACCTCTCCGGAATTTAATTTAATCCCAGATTTCTATCATATAATCTCTGTGTTGCTACTGGACTTCATGTTTACTAAGCATTTCTTGGAAGGACAGCAAAACAATTATGACTTAGGTCTAATGAGCTGTGGCTGGCAGGAAAAGGCATTATTCAAAAGGGTAAATCTCCAGCTTAGTCTACTTATGACTTCCTGAGTTCAAAGGAGTGACTTTGTAAAGGAAACTCAGAAGGTAAGGAAAGGTCATAAAAGCTACTTGGATGTTGAAGCTCATAAAATGCAAACCCAGATCACCCATGGGTGCTAAACAACAACAGTTTCTGTTTAAAATCAATACTGGTCTGAAAATCAGAATGAACTTAGAAATTTGAAGAAAATGGCATGTACAAAGCAATGTCAGGTGATCTTGTGAGAAGATACCCAGGTCAAAGTAAATGAATTTCTTAAAGGGTCCTTAGCTTATGATGTTTGAAGTTACAATAAGCTCTTAGACTGTCATGCTTCATATATGTGTGTATGCTGCATTTAAAAATAGCAAAATTTTAGTGCAGACCCTGACTGACTGCTGTCACAACATCATTGTGAACCACTGTTGATGGTTAAATTACATTTATGACATGCAACAACATGGCAGACAGGTAGCAGATACTACTATTGCACTCCTTCCTTGCGCATGTAAATGTAATAAAAGTAACCTGGTTGTAGCACAACCTGTGGTCATCTCCACTACCTTGGTTTAATTTCTGCCAAGGCAAGTAACCCAGGTCAGAGAAATTTATCAATTATTTTAACCCAGTCAAAGCATTTCTGAGGTTCAATACAATTTTAATTTTCAGTTTTCATCTCTGCAGTGTCTGTTATTTTCTGGTTGGGATTCCAGGACAATATGCCATGTAGGACCCAGTTTGCTGTGTATTTGGAAAGTCTGTGAAGGTGAGCTGGGTCCTAGCATCAGAATATTCCAATATCCCATGTTGAATTTTTGATACTTACCCTGTCCTTTCCTCCTTGGTTGGCTATGCTGCACCTCCGTCTGTTCTTAGCAACAATGCATCAAGCTATTAATCCTTAATATATCAATGGCTCTTATACTGTATAACTTGTTTTCTCTTGATAAATAGTAGTTGAGTGATAAACCTTATGTACTTTATACTGTGAATAGTATTATGCCATTTTAGAGAAGTGGGCACAGAGAAATGAAGTAACAGAGGCAATATATAATTTATTGTTAGACTTCCTATAGCATTCCACTTATCACAGCAATCAGACATTTTCTTGCTCTGAAAAACTTGTTGTCTTCTTACAACATGTCACAAGAAGCAGGATTATAAAAAACCTTAAGAAAAAAAAAAAGTCAGGGTAAAGTCTTAGAATTGTATAAACTCATGATTTGCACAACTTCTGTGTATTTCCCCAACACTGCTTTTGTAACTCAGTAGCAGACCTTCATAAAAAGCATACTCAAAAGCATCACTGTATACAACGAACACAAAAAATGCTTGATCCTTCCTAAACACAAGCCTTATTTGCTATTTGCAAATTGATAAGATGTATGTAAGCTATTTCTGTTCTGTTTCCTTCTGCTGGGACCAAAGACATAGCTCCCCTTGGTGACATTTAAGCCTCAAAGTGACAAATAAAATGGCTCTTTCAACCATGGAGGCACAATTGCATCCAGTCTTGTGCTTTTGCCTTCAAAGAGAACGGGGAACTTTTGCTACAGTAGTCCTTAAAAGCTAGCAGCATAATATTCTCTACTGCATTTGTGCACAGCTCCATTAGACTTGATGTCCACACAGAATGAAAAAGTGATAAAGGCACCTTTCCTTTACAGCTGTTTATGCCAGCACAGTGCCTAGTGTGTGAATAAAGATAGGGTTTACACATGACAGATACTTAGTCCTTTGGAAGTTAGATATATATTTTTTTTCAGGGTTTACTCTAGAGTTTATTTAGTTACCTAGGGAATTCTAGAGGTTGAAAATCAGGTACCTCAGGATGGTATACAAGCAGCTGGCTAGGCAGCAACTGGTTGGGAGTTCTGAAAATCTGCATTTTTGCAGTTAGATGTATGGGTGCAGTTTGATGGCTTTTATTGTTTAAATCCTTTAGTTTATCCAGTCCAAAGTCTGTTAGCTATAAACAGTACTTGACTCCAAACTTGATACTTCCCTTAACAACTAGAGAAAGATACATTCATTTCTGTTTGTCTGGACTACCGCAAAGTTGGATCTGCTTGCTTTACATATTTACTTGTGATCATGGATACAAGTAGCCACATGAATTACGGTTAAAGAAAGTCAGATCCGTCTGGTATTCCTACCCTTTGCAGGAAGAACTGGGACCAATGCCAATACACAGCTATAGTGTCAGGTCTCTGATATGCCATAAGTGCTCTATCAAAAAGGCTTCACTTAGAAAGTAAAGTACAGATTCTAAAGGTTATTGTGTTTATAGTTAAGACACTGGTGCTTGAAAATCTATATATTTAATATCATAAATCAGATACTCTTCTGTGTTCATGTTCAGCAGAGTATTCTTACAATAGCTTGCCACACATCTTAAATGTTGGAATTATAACACATGCAGGAAATAGGCAGAATTACTAAAGGCTGTTTGCATGAAATAGATCTTAAACACAAAACCAGTACAAAGTTTAAGCAGTATTTAAGCCCTCAGATAATACAATACAGTTTTGGTATAAATCAAGCTGATGAGGAGGAGTTACTGTACTACTCAGCATTGCAGGTTTGTATCAGCTCTGGTTTCAGCTACAGTAGCAAATTTCAAGCTGTGTATAAGATAAAATGAGAGTCCTTTTGTTCTGTTTCTAAGACTTAATGTCCAGTCTTGAAATAACATTGTGTACCAACACATCAAAAGAAATTACTTATCATCATCATTCTGCAAGTAACAAGGTAAAAAAGAAAGCAGAAGTCCATTTGAAAGAAGCAGAAATATTTTGCCAGGTGATTGAGGAAGATACAAAATGTAATCACATGTGAATTCTCTTACTGAGAGATACAGGTTCTGCACAGAATTAGAAAGGCGGCTGAATCAAAACAACTTCTGCCTTAAAACTCTGCACACAAGAATTCAAGTCCAAACTTGAAGTTTTGCCACTGATTTCTGTGCACCCAGTTTGTGGCAAGGGATTTTTCTGCCAGCTGAGAGTATGGTCTCATACTTGTTGATAGCTCTTGCTACCTTGTAGCACAAGGTAATGCACTTATCTTCAGATACTCTGTCCAGCACCCAAATTGCATGGAAAGAATTTTTTCCTCTCCTAACTATTTACTGATTTGTCTAATCGGAGAACATTCAGCTAAGGGATTTCTAGCTGTCTGCATAACTGTACATTGGATAGTTTCAACTCAGTGCAAACCTATTGATTACAAGGAGTAACAACTGCATATCATAACATCCTGGTCTTTCAATAGTCACTGAGCAAAGTCTCTGGCTCCAGAGGTTAAACTGAGTTTATGGTTTGTAGGTTTTGTGGACAAAGAGTAAAAATACCACATGTGAAAAAACATGACTCTCACTTTAGTAGAGCAATTGACAATACTACCTATTTACATATAGTTTGGCTTCAACCTGACCTGGACTCCACCTGTGTATTTTCATTGACTTCCTACTGATTAGTTGGAATTTCAGCTCCATCTCTGTTGCTGATGCCAGCAAGTGGGATTGGTATCTGACATCTGGCTTTATTTCAACGGGAAATCGAAAGCCTCTGTGCATACGCGTACTTCTTTGGAAGTGTACCTGCTCTGAAAATACATGGCTTCTACAAATACACTTTCATGTCCATCTTGACCTTCTGAATGAGATGCTTTGCAATTTAAGTATCAAGGAGCTGTTGAAGCAGAAGTGGCATCTTGCTACCAAGACCTGGAAAGACTCCAGTAATCCGGCCACCTTGCATTGGCATGATATGCAGTTTTAGCAGAGCTTTGTGACTGACAGGAAGCAGCAATTGCAAAGTCAAGCAGACTCATTTCCATGTAGCTCTACAACTGTTTTTCATTTGCTTAAATATAGCACTCAGCATCATCTAAATGCATTTTAAGAGTTTAATCCATTGAGTAACATTTTCATTTGTCACCATCTCTCAATAAATAAGCAGTCTTTACATACCAGGGTTATTGTTCTGTGTCCCTACTTGCAGAGGAAATGGCTATTACCTAGCCAATTTTACAGAGTGAGAAGTTTCTTATGAACGTCTAGAACTAGATCTGCTGATTCTTATGAACATCTAGAACTAGATCTGCTGAAAGATTACTGTTACCTAATGAATGGGCTGTGAGAATTGGTAAAGTACAAAAATCTATATATTTACAAGTCTCTGTTCCACTGGTGTCAGCTGTGCATAAAAATCTAATACTGAAAAACTGAGAGTCTTCTCTAATACAACTTTTGGCTGCCTGCAATTCTGAAACTGGAAGTCTGGGTTTCTACTGCAACCACGGTAGAGATGTGATCTTAGCTGGTGAAGCCCATGTCAGATTATATGCAGCTACAGCTTAGTCACTGATCTCTTAGAGCAGTCACATATGCATCAGACCAGTTTCCTCAATGTCTTCACCATCTTAACAGCATAAACAACTTGTGTACCATAGGAGCTGCTGTATACATTCATGACCTTCCTTTGCCTGTTCTTCCAAAAATCAGGCAGTAATGAGTTTCTCTTCACATCTCAGCTGTGATATCACGAGTTGCTTTTTATACCTGCAGGTAACAATTGATGTGTGGCATCAGGATACCCCTCTGAAATGTTTAGTAGTAGCTAGATAGAATTATGCCTGCAGTTTAATGCCAGTGAGCCCTTGGAAATTTCAGTCTGCATGGTGGATAGAGGTAAATGATCATATTCTTCTATTGATGCAGTTACTGAATTATGCTGGCAGCTCAGAATCAATGACTTCACTTCTTTTTTGAAGTTGCTATTTAGGAAACCATAGATAACAGGGTTGACACAGGTGGAAGCCATAGCTACCAGGTGGCACAATGAGAAAATCAGATTGTGGTGGCAAGGTGAAATGATTTTGTAATTCCAGTCCACGATGGTGTTGAAAACATGCAGTGGTAGCCAGCAAACAGCAAATGCAGCAACCATGGATGCTAACAAAATATTTATCCTTCTCAGCTGAACTGCTCGGTTGCTATATTCATTTTTCTCAAACATGTCCTTTCTCTTCTGTAGACGTAAGTAGATGCGCAGGTAGCAAAGTATAATGAAGAACAGTGGTATGCAGTATTGCAAGAGCAGTAAAGTGGTAGTGTAGATAAGTCTCTGTTGCTCAGAAGGCCACGAGTCAATGCAGATAGCTTTGTCAGTGGAAAAATTCAGGATGTGTGACAGCTGCTCATACAAATCATTAGACAAGATGGACGTGGTCAAAAAGGGCAGGGACATAAGACATGCCAAAGTCCAAATTACTCCAATTCCTAAATAAGCTTGGGAGATACTTGGCCTCCAGCCAGTTGGGTTTATGATGAGCTGATGCCTTTCCAGAGCAATAAGGACAAGGGAAAGAATTGACACTGTCACAGATGTGCACTGAATGAAAGAGGTCATTTTGCACATGACTTCCCCAAATATCCAATAGTCCATCATGGTGTAAACAATGGTGAAAGGCAGACAGACAAGACACATAAACAAGTCTGAAATTATTAAGTTGGAAATTAGGATGTTGGTGACATTGGCTTTTTCCTTCTGCCTGGCGATGACAGCAATCAGACAGATGTTTCCCACAATGCCTAGGACAGTCTCCAGGCTGTAAGAGGTGGCCAGAAAGACAGTAAGGTCAGTGATGTTCCTGCACTGATTAGATATGTGCACAGGAAAGCTTCGGTTTGAGCTTGAGTTCTTACTGCTCAGGAAAGGAAAGCCCTCATTAATAGCCCTTGTCTTATTCATCCTGAACCCCAAAATATTTGTCCAAGAAAGATGATAATCAAAAAGAATCTGGGTCTTCTGTAGCCAGTCCAAAAAATGTTTTATCTGCTCTGTTTGACTGTGGAAAATCTGGGTTTGTCTGCAAAGGGAAAAAAAAAAGATTGCTTAGTTATGCAATTAGACATGAGTCAAAAGGGGGTGGGGAGAGACAGGGAAACACACACCAGGGATTCTGTGTATATTCTGCTACTTCCATTTATGTAGTTCACTAGATCATAAAGTGGAACCCTTTGCTTCTGTGCAACTCTTTTGAGTGGTGCTTCTGTGCAACTCTATGACTGGTTTTACTCTTTGTAAGGTTGTTCCATGGATTTAAAACCACCTTAAATTCATCACTTAATTCAGTGCAATCCCTTGAACATCTACATGCAGCAGAGTGGTCATTCAGGAAACCTGGATTAAAACACATTTAGGGAAAAAAATTGGGTTTTGCAAGGTTCTTATCCAGAACTGAGGAGAAGACACATTGTGAGGCTGCATCTACCCTCAGCTGAGTTAAACATCAATGTGAAAAGGCATATTAGGTGCATAAAGCCAACACTAAAACATCTTAAGTGAGTTAATCTGTGAAATGCATCTGTGATTGCAGTCAGAACCCACATTTCCTTGAGACAATCACCATGCAAAAACTCAGGCTCATATCCTCAGGAGGGATAACGTGGGACAATTTGATGAAGTCTAAAATAATTCAGAATCATTTCAGCATTCTTCAGCTTCTGCATAGCTGTGATAGGTCATGGGAACTGCAGTCCAAATTTCCTGCTTCCCAATCCTGGATGAACTCCAGTGCCCATAAAGCACTAATGTCTTCCTCTGGGTGTCTAATATGGCCATCACAAGGTTTATCAGAAATATAATCCAGCTTCCTGATTTTGGCTCTAAGAGTGGATGATTTTGACAACATCTCTTAATTCCTTGTGAGAAGCTTCTTATTGATTCTCCCTCAGCATAGCTTTGTGTTTTTTTAACCAACAGAATTCAAGTGTTGTAATAGTATGTGCCATCTCCTGTTCTTGCACAGGCAGATGGGTCTGCTTCTTAACCACTGTTGCAAGCCCTGAGCTGGGATTTTCAATGGGGTGTCAAGGAGCTAAACCTATAGAGTTAACTGAGGCTGCACACTTTTAGAAACCTCAGCCACAGGAATGGCTGGACTCTGGCAAATAGCTCCTTGGCTGCTCTCATTATCTGCCATAGACTGCTTTATAATTCTGACCCTGGAGTCCAAATGGACTATGTCCAGGAATCAAAGGGAAAAAAAGTCTGACTCTGCTGGGAGTTCTGCTCAGACCAGAGGCGGTTTCATGCTGTACAAAGGTTTGTAATGTGAAAAGTAAATAAATACTTTGGGCACAACATGATTTACCCATTGCATGACCCTTTCCTCAGCAACAAAATGCCACTCAGAAAAGTTTGTAGGGTTGTGAAAAACCTCTGAGCTTCATAAAAACAAGTGGTCAAGATATGAATGCATAAATAAAATGCTATAGTGAGCTTATCACTTTGTTTTAGTACCATTTATTGCTGAGCAACTGCATGTATAAAGGTAACCAGTACTGTACAAAAAAGCACCCACCATCCTACACTTTTTTGTTTGCTTGACTTTCTTGTTATGAATTTTATTGTATGCTTCTAAAGATGCTGCCTCTTAGAGATTAACAAAAGCAATAGTATACAGTAAATAAAAAGATATTTTGGGATTCTTGTTCTGCTCGATCAGCAAAAAATTAGAACAGTGAATTCTTTTGTTGTTTATCTACAGATTTATCAATCTGTATCCCTCTATCTGAGACAGTCAGTATAGTCACATGAGTAAAATATAATAACCTTTCTTTCTCTTGGTCTTTTCTTTCCTCAGTAGTTTAAATCTTAATTAAAGAAGGCAAAGGAAAATTTCCAAATTGTAGATGCAGGTATTACTCTGTCCACTCACTTTTGTCTTGTTATTAAACCTGTGTGAAGAGATTGATTTTTTAAATGTGACTAAAAGAAGCAACAATGATGATGTATGGATTGCATTGTTACATAGGAGGAAGGTATGTATGTTGGTCTGGTTTGGTGTGAAAATTGGTATAGAATAAAAAACCACCCTTAGTTTTTAGTGATTGCTGGCCAGTGGAGATGCTGGGAACAAAACAGAGCAAAGGGATACGTATCCCCCAGTATTACTTGGTACTAGTCAAAGGAGCTCTGTCGTGGCATTTGGACAGGACAAACAGACTCCACTGTAAATAAACACACCAGCTTTTTACTACAGTCTAATCCTGGTGTCCTTAGCTACAGTATCCTCAACAATAAACACATGGTTCTCTTTTTGTTGCTTGAAAAATGTGTGCTGAGTTATTACAAACATCTGTGCTACACAAAGTAAACCCTGTCAAGGGTCCCAGTCACTTTTGAACGTGCTGAGGTGTCAGTGGGGTGAACTATAAAGTTGTAGCAAAACAGAAAAGTAGTGGAGCCACCAGAAAAGCAGAAAACAGATCCCACAGCTTTAAGGGGCACATTCCCAGGAAGAATGCCAAAGGCAGAGTATGTCCATGTGTTTGTGGCGGATGGCAAACACCGTGGTGATAAAAAGCATCTCTGAAGGCTCAGCAATGCATTTTGTTCGGTAAGAGCTCACTCTTTTAACATCTTGCATTCCATGGTGTCCTCCACAAGGTAACTATCAAGCACTTCCTGGACATTCATGCTTCTGGTACTGCCCAAAGGCAAGTAATGAAGTGCCACCCTCTTATCACAGATAAGAGGACTGAGAGAGAGGTGAGGCATGAGTTTTCCAGTGTTCCAAGGGAACCTGTGATGCACTATGCAATACATAAAACTGCCTGCCATCTTGATGTCTTGGGAAAAGTCAGAGCCTAGGTCACCTAGGTCCATAGTTCTCTGTATCTCTTATTTCAGCAACCATAATATAAAAAGTAGTTATACGAAAATAGAAAAATAAATGCTGCAATGACCTTATGTACCCTAGTATGGTATCCTCAGATGGTAGATTCTCAAGGTTAGTCACTACCAAAAGCTGTGTTATACCCAGGTGTTTGAGGCCATTCAGTCTGGTCTAAATTAAGAGCCAGTAATAAACAGTGTGTAAACATACTCTGTTTAGACATTTGAATCAAATGTTAGCTTGTATACTGAATCACCAATGCAGTCAGAGCAAAGGTGTTAGTCACCTCACTGTATCGAAGGTTTGTCAATTACCCAGTAAAATATAGCAGAACCTTTATTGGCTAAAAAACCCCAGACTTTTGTCTCCAGAAAGTGAAGCGGTACTTACTTGGCCTGTAGAAGTAAGAAGCATGCTTCCTAAATCAGTTTGCTGAGGGAGTGCAGGGAGAAGTTGGATTATTTTTGATTGCTTGTTTGTTTTTTAAAGAGGAAAGAGTAGTCCTGCTCAGAACCCCTGATGAGCTTTAGGGAAGAGATCAGTAACAAAAGCTAAGATGCTCAAAATGCAAGGGTGTTCTTCTCTGATGCAGGATGAGATAATTTATCTAAAAAGGAAGTGTCACAAAAGTCTGAAGCAAATTAACAGGATACAGAAGGAAAAAAGAGGGAACTTTCAGATTTCTTTTTAGTGTAAGTTAAATTTCCCACTCACATCTTTTATACACGTTTATAACTCTGTGGTCCGTGTTGAAAGCAAGGAAGAATAGGCAAGGTTTGAAGGGTTTGTCTTGCCGGAAAACACAGCCTTCTGAACTAACAAATTTAACTCAGGTTGTCTGAAAAAAAGGAAACAGACCATCGCTAGACAGCTTGAAAGCCTTGTCCCAGGGGCTTATCCTGCATTTCCTAGGAAAATTCCTCAAAGTAAAGGAAATTTGAAGAGATGGATCTGGGAAGAAAATGAAACAACCAGTGAGTTTCAAGGAGACTGCGAGACAATGTGGCCCCAAGCAGTTAATGCATGACTGCCCTTTTGAGAGGCCTTTGAATTCAAGACATCCTATGAAAACCTCTGTATAAAAATGCAGGATAAAGCAAGAGACTACAACTGATGTTGTGCTCTATGTACACACTGGGAAAGGGTGTATCATTCTTGCAAAGCTAACCATGATCATCCCCTCCCTGTAACAGAAAACCAGCCTCCACATCTGTCTGTGATGGTCAATGTGTATCAATTTTCACATCAGATATAAGTCTAAGAAAAAAAAGTTTACAGTTTTTGGCTTCATTATCTGGTACTTAGAATCAGTTGCTTAACTGGCTCAGAACTTGACTGTTTGCTGAAGTCATGTTTGCTGCTCTCAGTCCATAAGAATTCCTGAGAGAAGTGATTCCTGAAGACATGAAGTGATTGTGTTACTTATTTAAACAGTTATAGCAATTATCTGGAGTAAAGCAGCTGTTGTCTTCCTCTTAGAAACTAGAAACAAAGTAGCAGTGGAAAGGTTTAACAGAACTCTGAAATTCATATTGCAGATGTTAATTGAGGTGATGGTGACAAACAGTGGTATCCCTTTTCACCGGCAGTGATGTTCTATCAGTAAAATAGATTTGCCCTGTTTAGCCTTATATCCTAGAGACAGGTTATAAATCATCTGGCTATCATTGCAGGTTTCCAGGAAGGCAACACTGAACTAGAAGAGGAATCCTGCCACCAAGTATGCACAGGCATTCTACAGCAATTTAAAATCCATAAGGGATTTTGTACAATGAAGTTTAATGGTGGCCTCTCCATCTTTGTTTAACTCTGTGTTACAAAAAAATTGTAAGCAACTACCTTAGGTCACTGAAAAAGCTATAAATGTTAAAAATTTCTAAAACCTGCATAATTTAGGGTATAGAGTGACTTGTGTGTATTAACATGTTACAAGTCTATAATATTGGGAGATGGTATATATGCCTAGGAAAGAGAATATTTTCCCACCCTCTCACAGCTTCATATTTTCAGAATGAAACCTTTTAGAGGTTATGAACTTATGAGATTTGATACTGCAGAAATCAGGGAAACTTTACAAAAGCACCTACTCTAACTTTTTGTTTCTTGGTTAAATTTCTAACAACCTTACTAAAGACACAGAGCCATTTCACAAGGGTAAAATATGACTGGTAAAGGTAAAATGGTCAGCAGACTGGAGAATGGTACTTAGTCCATTATTCCTTAAGAGTAAAGGCCATTGTGACTTATCCTGTACCCAAAAGAAAAACATTATATTTTTACAAAGGTGACCTTATTAAGGACGTGGTGAATCCTTAAATCATTGTAAAGGGCACCTTAGGAGACAGCCAGTTAGGATATCTAGAGAGCAACATGGCAAGTACTGCCAGAAACTATATGGGTTGGGTAAGGAATAAGAAGTCTCAGGGACTAGGAGATAAGAAGTGTTTCCTAGTGACCCATGGTAACCAGGAAGGCTTTCTGTCACACCGCAAGGTGGCAAGGAGCACACCTGAACCCTGAAGATCCCCAAGAAGCTCCTTCTTGCACCCTGAAAGGTTGCAAAGCTCAGCTTAGTAGATACAAGAGTTGGACCTTTCATAACAAATCAGACTGGATCCATTTGTCAAACAGAGTCTCTTGGGGTTTTTTTACAATCAAAAGTGATAACTTTGATAAAGATACCAGAACATTTATCAGTCTGAAGTAGATAATTTAGAGAATCCTTACCTGTTATTGATTGAGAAAATCACTGCTGCTGCTGCATATTTCTATCTTGGAAGAAAGAAGGAGTATTGTAGCAGCAAAGTAAGATCTTCTGTGTCCTATCAATCTAGAAGAGATTGTTTCTGTAGGTAATTTGGATGGCATCTCTCTCCTTCCCTCTCTCTCCAGCCCTCTTTCCTTCCCTCCCTTCAGCTTAGCCAATGAATTCTGCTGTATGATTATGGTCTGACTTTGAAGTTCTGGCTCCCTCTGCTGTTACATAAATGTAGAAATTCTACAGACACGAGAGGAAGAGCGACTTCAGCAAAGATCTATGAAGTTATCTGAAGCGGGGCATGCACTTGTGCTGCACACAACTGTGCACTCAATTGGAAGCTTGTAAACCAAAGGGACATAATACAGGAACAGAGCCTAATCCTGTTCTCCATGCTGAGCCAAGTTTTGTAGGGCTCAAAGAGAATTTTGCCTCTTAACTATGAAAAGGTTGCCAATATTGGTTTTCTCAATTTTTCCATTCCATCACAGACTGATACTGAAATTTTATTTTAGAATGATCCAGGCTACAATTCATGCAATTGTGAAAGTGGAAGAGGTACACTGTTATCTAGGCAAATAACTCAGAGATGCAAGAGCTCTGAGGCAAGATGGAAATAGAAGAAAAGAAAGATTTGCAGAAATGCCAGTTTTCTTTGCTTTTTCCCAGGTCTTCCTCATGAAAAACCAAAGCAGAAATCAGAATTGCAAATTTTTCTCTTGAATTGGGAAAATACACAAACAGAATATTTCCAAAGGCTGTAATAGAATCACCTAATTTCAGTTTTTGCTTAAAGTGGGTTTTAAGCTATGGTCTACTTATCTAGCCCAGCGGCTAATGCTGTTATGGGGCGCTTCTAAAGGTATGAGAAGTAGTTGTAGTAAATGGGTGTTTTCATTTGTAGGCATGTAGTATGTCAATAGAAATATTTCAATATCAAAATAAGTACTAGCTCTTATCAATTAAACTTACCAGCTCTTATCAACTAAACTAACTGTGAGAATGATTTTTCATTTGTACTGTATTCTTTCTTTCTTTTATTTTTTCTGATACCAGCTCTTATTCTGCTCATCTACTTCAAGATCTCAGTTGACATCTTTCGTCATTAGAGAAATAAACAAAGCCGAAGCAGGATTATTTAAGGTCTTTCTAGGTTATTTTGGCATTTTTTTATGTCTCACGATGCCAAGAAACATAAAACAGAATCTGTGTAATGAATGGCATAAGCTGGAGTGTTGTCCTTAGTTACTGATTCTTTCTTCAGGAGTGCTTGAGCTGCTTCATATTTTGTATTACTTATTTTTTGCAGCCTCCTTTACAGGAGCTTTATTTACCAGCTGGTTTGAGCCAGCACCTCATATCCCAGCATTTCCCTTTTACCCAGGCACCTCAGAAGGAGATGACTTTTCTGATCTGGTTAGGGAAGAGGACATGAAGTCTGTGCTCCAGCTGAGAAAGCATCAGCCCACGTAGGTCTTGAGCCTCTTGCCAGCTACTTAGGAAGTAGAAGCTTCCTATCTTATTGGAGCCAGAAAGGCTAAAACGATTTACTTATCTGGCCTGTTCACTTCTGTTTCTTCCTTAATTTATTTATCATACGTTTGTTTGTTCTTCTGTTCAAAGCATTAAAGAAATGGGAGGAAGACCACTAGGAAACAGAAAGTTCTTTCACTGAGGGCTATTTTGATTTGTGAAGCTGTTCTCCTCCCTCTCAGCTTGCAGTATTCTTTAGCCAGTCTTATCTCCACACCTTCCAAACATCTAAAGATATGCTGTGCCACTTTTATTCTCACAATGTATTTGAGCAGAGCCTGCAAACTAGGAAATTAGCATCTGCTCTCTTAAAGTCAACAGAGAATAGTTGTAGCACTGTTCCTGAAAGACTGCTCAAGGCTCTGCTGCACAGGGATAAGGAAAGGATCCCTAACCATCAATATTTTGCTATGGCATCTGGGACTTTCTTCTTGACAGATTTTTAGGATGAAGAACTGTAATAAGGTTCTGGCCACTTTTTGATGAGGTGAATGGGGCTGCATTAGAGTCCTATTACACACAATTTTTTTCCACATCGTGTCCAAACTGCAGGGTGAAAATGCTCACTATTAAAAGCTAATGTGGGAAACAGTACCTGGGTCATTCCAGCCCTGCCCTAGTTCATGTAGCTGGGACTTGCATGCACACAGCAGTCACTGAGTGTAAGCTAGGAGATGCTGCAAAGCTGGAGCTGCCATGCAGTAGTTGTCTAGACTGTAGCATAGACGGAGCAATACTGTAGCTAGCTTGGAGTGAGAACAGCAGCATCAAGACAAAGATGTAGATGCCTGTTTCCTCATCGAGGTGGGTCTTGTAGGCTTGGTGCAGCACCTTGCTGAAAGGGATGCTGGCACCCAAGCTGGTTGGTTTGAATCTGGCCATATTTAATTTCACTATACAATGGAGACTACTGAGCATGCATCTATGGAGAGTTGCTGTGAGGATCCTGACCCATTAAGGCTCATGCAAAATGCACAAGCAGTACTTGTAAGAGGGAGCATAAGGATTGAAATTAATCTATATGCAGGATACTTGCTGCTGGGAAGCAACGTGTAAGTACTGTGTTCCCAGCTATTGCTAGTCACGTGCTGGTCAGACTGGCTGTTTCTGTTCGTATCAGTAGTCTTGCATTGATTCTACCAACTAAAGGACCATCTCCTGTTTGCTGTTGATAGGGAACGAAGTAAAGAAACTATAGCTGACATGGGGCTGTTCTACCACCCACAGAGCAGTGAGAAGGCTTGCTCCCACTCTACCTACAACGTGTGCTCCTCTTACAGGAAGGCACAGGATAACTGTCCTGTTTTCTCTGCAGTTTATTACATAAGACAGTTGGACTCCATGGAGACTATGTGTTTCAAGGGGGTACAGGTGCATGGGGAAATAGTCATTCCTGCTCTCTTTCCTGCAAGTGGTTATGGTGACCGTAAGGCCTCTACTAACAAACATTCACTGGGGGCAATTCAGCATTTCCCCGGGAGTGACAGGATTGTCACACCAGTGGGATTACAGTTGCACTCTGGATGCTTTGAAGGGCTCCTCCAGTGTCTTGTCAGAACTTCAGCCATATCAGCCTTCATGGATGGAGCCTTGACGCTCTGTCTCTTTCTTTCCCCTGAACATGGAATTTCAGAGGCCAATTCTCCTACAGTACATTTAGCAAATCTAATTGTGTTTCAGCATCTGGAGTCCTGCTCTGTCTGGCACCGTTAAACAGTGAGTAAACACCATCCACAAAGAATAATACTAGGTACTTAAAGATGAAAGCATATGAATAAAATAGTCTGAGTGTGTGCTAAGCTTATCAGATCTACATGGCATTCCTGTGAGCATTTTGTACAAGTTTGATTTGACTTTATTTTGTCAGAATCCCTAACTCTCTCTGAATTACAGTAAGTATTTTAACCAGTTTCAGCCTCCTCCAGTTTTTTCATTGCCCTGTTTCCATGGTGTGAGCTATTAAATGGAGTTATCTTCCCAGGAATTTTTCTGAACTGCTTAAATGATGTTCAAGCCTTCAGGAAAGTAGCCCTGCTACTCAGGCCCCCCTAGGCAGGCCCTTATAGATGCCTCTGGCACTTAGGAAGCTGATAGCATGATCCCTTATATCTATATCTACATCTAATCTGTATCAATCTCCTTATATATACATATAACTGAGTGAAATCATCTGATCCACCCTGAACGAGTAGAAAAGTGAGGGCCCCTCCAGTGTCTGCTACTCACAGGTGTGAAGGACTATAGTCAACTGCAGTGATGCCCACTCCATTACTCTTAAGAAGGCATGGGGGAATATTGTCAAAGTGAGCTGCTATTAGCTAGTTCTAACTAATCCTGAGGGCCAAAAGTTTAAGAAACTACAGTTGTATTTCTAACTTCACCTGCTTCCTGGAATCACCTTAATGACTTTCTGGTAGTGCCTGGAGCTGTGGATGTTTTTTTCTTAACCACTGGTAAGCTGTTTTCCTTAGTATGTGCAGGTTTTCTACTAGTATACTCTCAGCACTGCACTGGAAAATACACCATTTGACCGTGTTTTTCCAAAATAGATATTAAAGAAAAGTTGTTTCCATCAGCTGAAATATTTCATTGTAATACACTTCAGCAAGGTAGGGGAAAGGCAGAAGAAGAAAACACCTGTGATTCCAGTGCTGAATAAACTGAATGCACTCCAATGATTTATTCGGGCCTTTTAAGCTGTACTGTACTCTTGTTATAATTGCTCTTAATATTGTCTAAATATGTTTATAGGATATTTCTCATATAAACCATTTTCATGGACTTTGCACCAGGCACAGTATAGTGCCTGAGGTCTATTGGCTAAACATGTTTAATAGTCTAGCTTTTCTGTACAAACAGCTTTCATGGGGTTGTTTGTCAGTGGACTTCGATCCAAATAAGATTATTACAGGAAATTCTACCCCGATATGGAAGACTACAGAGCTATTTATATAGCATTGCTTTGCAGTAGGTTGGATTCTCAGGCATGGGCTTACCTTTTTTGTAATATACCAGTCATCTCCTGGAGAATATGTTCCCTTGTCTGCACTAACAGATTGATCTACACAAGGCACCAGAGAGCAGGGAGCTTTCAAAGGGCTGTTTTTTGCTTTATTTTATCCTATTCTTCTAGTATACACATCTGTGGGGGAATGTCAATGAGCATAATAGCATGATAAATCCGTTTGTCTAGCAACAATTTATATAATACCTGATACTCTAAAAGCTAGATAATTTCTAAATCAATAATTACATTTATGAACATTTACAAACATTTACGGACACTGTGAATTATTCTGTTTTCAACAAGACCAAACAGTGACTCCTTAGAAGGAAAAGCAGTGATTTGATATATGTGAAAATTTATTTAACTCTGGATCCCAACAGGAAAGAAGTCATAAAGTTATCTGTGGTAAAGCTTGGTTAGAAATACGTATGTTATAAGACAAACCACCTAGTGTCAGAAATGAGATAGATGTGGCGCAATTAGAGCTGTGAAAGGCACAAGGCGAACTCCTGAAACCATGTTGCTTTGCTGCTTTCCTCTGAAGGAGAGATCCAGAGCACATTCAACTTCCGGGGTAGGTATAGAAGAGGAAAAACACATTATGTGGTCTTAACCAACTCCATTGTAGACTTTGCAACTTATGTCAGGATTAGTCTTCTTCACCACTCGAATGGAACAGCTTTTCTTGTGGAATAGGCCAACACAGTTCACCCTGTCATAGTTCTTGGGGATTAAAACCCTGTAATTGAGAAAGGCAAAGAGAAATCAGCAGCCAAGACATGAACTGAGGAGGATATTCTCTGAGTCACAGCCATCTGGAGCAAGTTATGTCATGGTTTGATTTGGTTCATGGATTTCATTAATACAAGCACTATAGATTATCGTAGGAGGAATACAGAGCCCTGATCATAGTTTTTAACAGATGAAGTGATTTCCCAATGCTTGTTCTGGTTCAAATGCAGTTCCCACTGGTCATTCTGTTAGAAATCTGTTTAGATATCAGTGCAGAAACAAAATAGAGATTAATTCTGTCTTCCCCATTCAAACTAAAACTTTCCTGATAAAAAACCTTTTAAAGACTGCTGAATCACCCCAGCATGAATACCTCCCAGCCAAGCCTCTTCTCAGCACAGTACAACTCCCTCTCTCCTATGCTGAGGACAGTCAGGACTATTTGCCACCAAGGGGTCCTTGGATTGTATCCTTCCTCACGGATCATTTATGGAACTCTTTCTCCCTCACCTGAAGAATTTTTCCAGCCTTCTGGGTGTATAATCAGTTCACACCACTATATTCAGGAAGACACAGCTCTCCTTGATATGTCACCTGCCATCCATCAGGCAGCAACACATAAGAATTAGAAAGCAAACTATCAGAGCAGGACATGTGTGACCTGATGAAGAGGTGGGTTCTTGGCAGCATGGGTAGGATGTGAAGCAGCTCTGGCCTGATTAGATGCTTGCAGGCAGGCCACTGAGCTGGTGTAGAGCAGCAGAAGCCCACAGGTATGAATGTTGTGGGGTGTTTACATATCTGGAGACAAGCTGCTGAATAGGAGGAAGAAAACAGAGGCTAAAGGGAAGCATACACCCAGTTTGTACCAGAATCAAAAGAAGGACTAGGTGATGAGGAAGAGCTGTGTGCTGGAAAGACCCTTACTGTGTTTCATTTTGTTTCTTCCCAAAGAAATCTATGAGATTGCCAGATTATTCTGCTTGGTCCTGATCAGAGCCAACTGGAAAACAGGAAGAGGAATTTTGCTCATGCAAGTAAGAAGTTCCAATGCACATTTTCAGCGAGGCTTTTTAAGTCTGAACATTTCAACCAGTTCCTGAATAAACAAACAATAATTTGGGTGAACTTACAAGCTGCAGCAAATCATTGCAGTCATCTTACACTTGCATTGGTAACAATCGTCAGTCTTCCATACCGCACCAAAAACGTAGAGGTTTCTGTTTGAAAGGCACCCTGCATGTACACACCAGAAAATGATAGTCAATAGATCAATGTGAACAGGTATCAACAGACATAGACCACAGTCTTGTTTGTGGACTAGCAATCTGAGCACTAATTTTCATAGAGCCACACCAAGGAAGAATCTAACCCAGTACTCTGCAGAAAAGATACCATATCTAGTGCGCATGAGTGCATGGCATAGCATAAT
Organism: Coracopsis vasa; assembly: GCA_026283785.1. Taxonomy (NCBI): domain Eukaryota; kingdom Metazoa; phylum Chordata; class Aves; order Psittaciformes; family Psittacidae; genus Coracopsis; species Coracopsis vasa. The sequence continues at coordinate 47,843 of JANHGB010039602.1, forward strand.
AAAGTGGTAGCAACCAGATATCAGAGAGTATTATTCTGCTATTTCAATGGATATGAGAAATACCTTAGATTATGACTATGGTAGGATCTTTCTGCTCTTTCTCATACTGAGCACATAGGTCTAGACTTCAGTTTCTCCCTCCTCCCTCTTCTTAGACTTCAACTTGGTCTTCTAAACTGAACTTAAACACCAGCTGTGTTGTCTTTGCTTTGATTTTAATGTCAAGTACTTCCCTCAGGTTAGTCAATGCTGCTTAAAAGTACATGGGTTTTGCCACATGGGCAATTTCAGTAACACATCAGCCCAGAGAAACTCAGATAAAACTTCTGTGTGTCCAGAGATGCCTCCGGGTTGATTCCTGAGTATGTAGCTGTTTGGAACATTCCTCAGCAAAGATTGTATCATACTATTCCAACATTTCTAAGAAAAAAGAAAAAGGGCTTTGAATCTCTGAATTAATGTTTTTGGGATGTCTGATAGATTTGCTGTTCTTACCGTATTTGCTGGCTGGTCTGAAGTAACAGCGAGCATCACACAGAGTCCCTGAGAAGAGAAGGATCGAGCAAAAAAGCAACAAGAATTTCTAGAAAAGAAACAAGAATTTTTCTTTAAAATTAGATAACTTTTTTCAAAGGTCTAGCAGACTGACTTGCACAGAACTAAGGATGAATCCTACTATCCCCAAGAAATTTAGAATATAAAATACTTCCAGTGTACATACACAAACATGCACACTATAAGCTGCTAACTTACCATACTTGCATGGGTCATTCACTCTTCATAACAAAGAGTAGTGTTTTTATATACAGTGGGGAAACAATGATCGGTGCAAAGGGAGGTAACGTAAATGTGAGCACCCTGGGTGCCAATGGACACTTTAACCTGTTCCAATCATCAATCAGAAGGTGGCACCTCAAAAAGTCTTGCATTGGCATCTTGGTCTCCATTGTGCTGGTGTAAATCTGAAAGAACTCCAGTAGACAGACTAGTTACTCCACATCAACACTGGTGTCAGTGAAAGGGTCTGTTTCCCAGAAAGCTATGCCTCCAGAACTGGCAGGCCATCAAGGAACAGTGGGGAAAGGGCACCTGCTATGCAAGGCAGCAGGACACTATTGTTCAGCTGACCTGCTACAGGGAGATCGCCCCCAGGTATAGGACAGGCTATTCATACAGGGCAGTCGTGTGGAAAGTCCACTGTTCTCAGTCTGATTTATTTTAATTTCAATTATTTTATATAAGACATATTACTTTGTCCATATTTAGTGACCTGCAGAGACTAGCTGTTGATTTGTATCTTCCAGTTGCTGAAGCAAAGACAGGCCCAGGAAACAGAGGCAGATCACCACAACCAGATAGTACTTTTTCGGCAGCAAAAGTGAGATGAGCTGTGTATTGTCTCAGCCCAGAAATGAACATAACAGTCATGATGATTGTCACTCATGGCTCCCTTCCTGAAAACAACATCAGTAATGCTAAAGGTTGAGGGAGGCAAAGAAATAAAAAGTTCTAGTTTTCTTTCACTGTATGCTTGCCCTGCCTCTAACACAGCTTCTGACACAAATAGCAGTGTTGTTTGTGCAACACTGAAATGAGGACATTTCTTTCAGTACAAATCTTGCCATAGGTGTTCAGGTATTAGACTGTTGCAACACACAGTATGTGAGGCTGCAACTCAAAACCAGCCAGGAAAACTAGCACAGATCCCAGTGGGTGTATCAAGGGCTGTAGGGACTCAATGCTTTCCTGAATTGGAGCACAGACATAACAAGTTTTAGAAGTTACCAAAGTATTCCCAAAATAATGAGTTGCATTAATTTGGCTCTTTCAGCACACCTGAGTTTAATTAGACACCTTGATTGATATGGCTGAACTTGTTAGCTTCCACTGAAGGAAACAAAGCTGCACTGGAAGTGGGTTTTTGGAATAAAAGGGGCAGTGGCAGGATAAGTATAGTCTCTTGAGGTATTTGGAGTAAAGGGACAGTTGTGGAGGAGGCAGCTGCTCTTTGTTGTGGCAGAAGATCTGATTTATGTATGTTCTTTTTGTTTATTCATTTCTGTGTGCTTAGCAAGAGGTTTTAGAGCTTCTATTGTACTTCACTTTTAGCTTTGCAGTGCATCTGTCAAGTTTTGCGTTAACCTTGTGATTTTAGTAGATAATGCTCTCTGTGTGTGGCTCTGCTGCAGGAAACAGTTGTGGTATCTAAAGAAGTTCCTTGAGAAAAATACTTCTCTTCTGGTAACCCTTAAATGAATTGATTTCTATTTGAAGGGAATGAGTTGCTCAAAATTACTTTGTTAGCAATTAGAGGCAGCAAGATGAAAATGTTACATAGATTTTACACTACAAAGCCTTTAAGTATGTGATGTGAATTTGGTTTTATTTTAATTGAAACCATTTGATTAGGGTCTGGTGTAACTAGAGGCCAGACTTACTTCTGCCCTGTCCCTTCTGGACAAATCTTGTGCTGTTTCTTGAGGAGAGGTGTTACAGCATGTAATCTCTCTAATAAGGGTATAGTTGCAAGGAAATGTAACAAGTCATTTCTGACTTGAAGAGCACAGTAGATTCTAAATTATTATTTTATTAAAGGTGATTATTTTACTTAATTAGTTAATTATAATTTTTTTCCTTGGAGAAAATAACTGTATTAATAACTTTCTTTGAATATTTGCTTTTTCTCAGATAGAAAAATGTATAAAATAGGAAACTGAAGTGTAGTGAAACCAAAGCTATTACTGCCAGAAATGCCTGGTAACTCTACCTTCTTAACCTGAAGTTTATATTAAAGCAGATGTAACTGAAGTTATCTTTTGGGGCTACAGTATTAAGCAGGTGTCCTCTGGGAGTTCTGGGAAGGTTAAGTTCTCCCAGCCTAGCTTGCCCAGCTGATGACTGTGATGGGTGAGAAGGCTGAATAGCTCTGAGACATGGAGGCTATGGCAGCTTGCTTTTTTCCCTGGTGCTGTCTTCCCTCTGCAGGAAGGACTCAAGATTGACTTCCTGATGCTTTTAGGTTATGTAAATGCACCCTGCCCAAATCCTCTCACTAAAGGAAGTTTTAAAAAGGCATTTCTCTATTAACTCTCCCTTTCCTTACCCATCAGTTCCCACCTTTACTAGTCTGGGACAGATTCCTGTTGGGTCTTTTTTTTCCATGTGTGTGCATTTGTTTATCTTTAACTACTTCAAGTTGTTTAGCCTATGTGCATGCTTTCCTTTGTCCAGGTCGTTGTGTCTCTGAACACTCTCCCTTTGAAACAAAAATGGAGTTCTCTAGCTGCTACTTGTGTACAGAAGGCTTGACTTCTTTCTTTAAACTGTTCAACAAAATGACATAACATAAACGCAGTGTAACATCACCACTACCTTGAAGAGTGGTAAACGTTGCTTTTTCCGTTCATCAGTAGTAGGATTATGGAGGTGGCAATTTTGGTCTCAATCCACAAATTTATTTAGTTCCCAAGGTTCCACTTACCTTCAGCAGGAATTAAACTTTGTATAAACTGTGAATCCAGAGTGGATCCTTCTTGTTTTGTTGGCTGTACTACACTTGTGACATCTCTCTGCTCCTTTCTTCCTTTCTCCTGGAGAACACACTTTCTCCTGGAGCACAGGGAACCTCAGCTGGAACAGGCACATGTGCATGTCTGAGTCGGCATAACATGAAGAGACAGTTAGTGGCCATACTTGGATGACAGTGCCCTTGGGTCGCTGCTCAGTGATGGATGAACTGGGCTCTGCCAGACTGGAATAGCAATGTCTCTCTTCCCATTAAGCAGTAAAAAAGAAAAATACTGGAACAGTAGTGCTATTGCATCCGTTACTATCTTTGGTGTAATCTAGCTTGAATGACCATGCAAGGGATTATTAAACCTAGCCTACGTTTGTTATGGAAAGCTTGCATGTGCAAGTGATAGTAAAGTGCAGATGGCAGAGGGAAACAAGGTGACTATCTTTTTTCTTCCCCTCCCACCCCTCCTCTCTTTGACCTATTCAGCGAGAGTTCTGCCTTCTTTCAGCAGTGCAGGCCTGCAGATGGCTTACCACTGCCATTGCTTGCCTTCATCTAGAGACGTGTCTTGCTTTACTTCTTGAGGGGGTCCAGCTGGAGGGGGTGGGAGGAGCAATACTTCTTATGAACATCTGGACCTTACCCTTCTCATCCCGAAGACAAGAGTAGCCCAAATTCCTAAAGTGCAACTATTCTTCCAGAGGGCTGGGAGTAGGGCTTAGTGTCTGTGGGTGCAGATGGAGTCAGCCCCATGCTGG